>CAVNYN010236620.1:16707-35299 GCA_963692815.1 Nyctanthes arbor-tristis
CCCCCCCCCCCCCCCCCCCCCCGGTTCATTCAAAAGCCTTATTTGATGTACACGTAAAGGTATCAATGGAGTGCATAAATCTTGCACACCTCAATTTTGTTGTCTTTGCTGACCTTCAATAATTATTAAGAATATTCTTCTGCAGCATTGTAATTCTTCCATTTCATCTATTTCCTTGAAAGTATTGTTTTGCAGTCTAAGTCTCATGTTCCTTATTTTGGAAGGACAGTTCCACTCCAGAGATCTCTTATGCATTTCACGACCCTGCATTCAAATCTTATTTTGCTTGATGCCTCCACCAGTGCTTCTGCTCTATCAAATGTTCAGCCTTTGGGTGGGTCTTTCTTTGACGTAGTTTGCACCTAATGTGAGGTATACAAGAATGAAGTGCCACAGGTCATAATCTTAATGTTTATTCTGAGGTTACATTAGCATCATATACTCTATTTGGAAAAGCATCATGGTGTTCGTAGAATTAATGCTGTGTTTTAGAAAGGAATTTGAATGATAACAAAATTTCTGCTGTTGCCTTTTCACATTTATTTTCCCTATAATTCATCTAACTTAGGGAGGTATAGGAAGTCATGTTTTCCATTTTGCTATTAACTGAAAGTAGCAGCCGTAGTGCACGTGTTCATACTTCTGCTTTTCTTGGAAAAGATTTTCCTTGAACGGTTGAACCATGCTAGTGATCATAAAGAGCAGCTCTGAACCCTTGGGCATGAGCTGCAAGTGTGAAATTTATGGAGAATGTCCTATCCAGGTAAGTAGTAAATACGCTTGAAATGGTATATTTTAACAGTTTCTGTATCTTTACAAGCAATGACAAATTTTTCAACGATTTTGATCTTTTGGATCTTATTCTTTGTTAACAGGGGGTTCGTAGTTGAGTCCTCACAAATGCTGTTAAGAATATGAGTACCTTCGAAAAATCCATTTCACTTGTTGAATGCTTGTCAACCTTTTTTTGATCTTTATGCTCTTTGAAGAAGTAAAGAGCTAAAGCTGCTCCAGATTTGTTCTTACACAAAAATGCTGTGTGTTTTTTCTTTTGTTGGCTTCTGTGTTGCAATTCTCCTTAATTTTTATGTAAGGTTATTCTGAACAATTTTTTTACACTGCTGCTTCAATTCTGTGACACAATATTTTGCCTTGCTATCTACCAAGTATCTCGAGCAGCATATTTTACCATTTCAAAGTTGAGAAGTAATAATACGGAAGAGGCGTGCTATAGAGATAATTTTGTATACCACAAGTGTTACGTTCATGCATGTTCCCTGAACAGATCTTGATTTTGCAGAATTCCCAATGCAAGTACACAGGTACAAGTGTCTCTATATCTTTTGATACAGTCACAAAATGGCATTTGCCTCGTTTCTAACTGATTCGTCCTCAGGTGATTTAGTATTGGGGGTCTCGTTTGAAAGGAGAACGCAACATAAGAATGTGGGAAAAGCCATTTGAGGGCATGAATAAAGACACTGAAGTGGTAATGGAGAATCGACTGACCATGAAAAGACCTTCTAAAAGCGGGGGACACGATGATAATCTACCTGTGCAAAAACATATTATTGATGTTAAAAATATTCCTCAATTATTACCAGAACACATACGTCTCATTGCATTATAACCAATACCTCGCTGCAACACAAACGGGATACATATGGAACGAAATGATAATGTGAGCCGGACGACCCAATTTCATTATAAAATCAACGATCAGATACAGTTCGTAGTGAAAATATCCTTGTCCAACAAACCAACCACAGAGGCGGATGACTTTGGAAAACGAAAAATAATTGAGCAAATGAGTATCAAAGTTAAAATTCTCTCCCAAAAAACCCTTCCGAAAAACAGGATTATAGATCGGACCTATCTATAATTTAATCCGCCACATTCCGAAAATAGACAATACATTATAATGCGAAAGAAGTTTTCCAGTGAACATTTCCTCGCCACCATTGGACGCCAAAGTTCCGGTAAGTGATAGCTACTTGCACAAATGAGCCCATACAAGCCGCAGAAAAAAGTGGAAGTACCACCAGGCCAAACAAATTATGCAGCAATACAATTCTACTCTTGAGGCTTGTCAGTTTCCATGGGCTCAGCTGGTGGTGCTTCGTTTCTAGATTCATTGGTATTTGGGCCAGGACTTGAGTTTTGGTTCTCAGTCCCCTGGGATTGGGTTTCACCTCCTTGGGGAGATGCTGGTGGGGGTACTTCGGGAGTAGCTGGCTTCGCAGGCTTTGGTTTCATCATTATGGGCCTGCAAAACCTGTAAGCACAAATTGCATCGGGCATGATCAAAAACTACTATATTTTGGAAGAAATCATGGAAATAATGCAATGAACATTGGAAACTGGGGACTGCACAATCTGTACCATAAGTATGCAACGAGAAAAAAGAAGTTGTCATACTACTAAGCAGTTTAGCACATTCCCTACTGTGTTTCATAGACAGAATAGCAGTTAGACTGCAAATCACAACCCAAACAAAGGCAGGCTCATAATTACTTAGATAATTAAATTATGGTATACCTATCAATAGCTTCAGCCTTTTTCCTGACATCAGCAGACAAGAGAACAGGCTGTGCATGCTTAGGAAGTGCATCCTGCTGTTGCTTTTTCTCTCTCAGCCAAGCCTCAGCTTCAACGCATTCACTCAAAACCTGGGAGAAGAGGCATAAAAATAACTCAGAATCCACTAATAATGTTCGTACCATTTCTCTTCTCTACCATACAAGAACCACGAGGGAGAAGGGAAGAGTGACTGAGAGGTTAATACCTTTTGCTTATCTGCCAAATCAATATGATCAAATTTAGGATCATTTGACATTGCTGCCTCTCTGTAACTGTTGATGCAATAAATAAGTTGATCAATTACAGCTCCCCTCTCCATATGCTCCTTGTACCGCTCCTCTATGGGGTCGCCTTGCTGCAAGATATTCACCAAAAGACCATTCTCTTATAAGAGTTAGAAGATAAGAACGTGTAAATCAGAAATAAATAAAAAGGCAAATAAACAAGACTACCTTCTTGAGTTCTTCTAGCTTAGCAATATAGACACCTTTTGTTTCATCCTCACCGTCCTCATACAACCAATCTTCCACCTCTTGAAGCTTAAACATGAACTGTTCTCTCTCCGATTCCAATACAAACTCTTGATACTTGTCTGAAAGCTATGGGAATCAAAGGAACAATCAATATCTTCTATCTTAAAATTGTGAGCTGTTGAAATACCAAATGGCAAAAGGTCTGGCAAATAATCAACACCCTAAGAGAATACCTTATTCCGCATGTCGTAAACATAAGCTTCTACTGCATTCTTTTTGTCTTTTGTTTCTTCCATAATGCGATCCTGCAAAGCCATCTCAAATTCCTTCTCTACCGCCTTCTGCACCTCTTCAGTTCCCATCCCTCCGTACACAAGTTCAGAAACAGGCACACTTGTTCTCTTAACCTTTTTTTTGGGGACCTCAACCTGCTGACCATAATCATACGTAACATCCTGGGTGAGAACATGATGAATAAAGTGAAATAAAGGACACATCATAATTTGTAACTATTCTCAAAATTTGCTTACATCCTTCAAATCATCAGAGTACAAGTACAGATTACATTTATCATGAATAAAACTATTCTAGATCTATAATATCTACTGTGTTTTTAATTATTATCTTTTTTAAACAATAATAATTATTATTATTTAAAATTTACGACGTTTTGAACATTTGGGTTTGAACTCTAACCAAGTATTATTTTAATTGTCTCATTCTCATGCTATCTTTTATGATTTTTTTAATTTTTTGGTTGGGGTGGGGGGGGGGGGAATTTTTCTTAATGAAAAAAATGGAGAATAACCAAATAATTATATACCCTAAAATCAATTTTAACCAAATAAGATATATTTGCAAACGCAAGACATAAAATGTATAAAACATATGTTTAATCATTATAAGTTACAATATGAAAAGCACGAAGAATGAACTAATAAAATATAAAGAGATAGAAATAAGTGATCCTAAAAGATGTGTGCTTATAAATACCGTTCAACAAACAAGTAATTTAAACTATAAGTTTGTAAACTGGTGGATTATAATTTGTGCCAAGCAAACTCTTTTATACTTGAAAGCATTCATATATTTGTAAGCATATCTTAATAATAGCATGGAGATGTTCAAGCTATATGAGACAGAAAAGCAACATATTTACATCTCTTCTGTAGCATGTTGCAAAAAAAGCTGGAGAAATAGAACATACAGGAAACTTGATATAGAAAGACATAGAGGATCATATTCAATTGGGAGAAACAGTGAGGAAAAGATTCAGAGACAATTAATCACCAAAAACCATAAACTCGGTACATGATATACATAGAAGTACTACTGAAATAGTCATTGTTAACTCACCTTAGTGTCCGTTTCCATCTGAACTGGCTTGTCCCCTGACTCAGGAACACCATTTTCACCTCCAGGAGCATCTGTTTTAGTATCTTGCATATTCACATCTGTTTCAGTAGCAGCCGGCGGCTCAGCATCAGCAGGAGTCTCGTTTGTCTCCATCTTGGTCGGTTTATCAGCTGACTCTTTTACAACCGGCACCTCCACTTCTTCCTCTTCCAAAAGCTAATTTAAATATTAAGAAACATGAGAATGAGAATGTTATCAGAATGTTCTTGCAGGCTAATATAAAAGCTGAAAGGTCTTCGTGAGTGAACTTACAGTAGCTGACTCAACGGAGACAATGCCATGAAGGTTTAGCCGTATTTTAACCTTGAGTTTTAACCTTTCACCATTTTGGGATTGGAAAGGTCCAATCTTGAACAGAAAAAAAAAAAAAAGCCCGGCATTAGGTGACAGCCAAAGAAATTGTCCAAGCTATGCTGTCTATGAAACAAAGGAATCTAAAAGGCATGCACATAAAAGTTACCGTGTAAGTACTGATCTTAGCTGGCGCCTGCAATTCGCTAACATCAGCATATTGGACATCGATTGTGAAAGTACCAGATCTGTAGAATGTCAGAGCCTTCATACTAGGTATTGCATTACCCTTGGGGAATACAATGGTAACCTGCTGGTTATCAACAGCTCCATTTTGTGTATCTGGAGCAGGGCCCTTCCACGACAAGGCAATGGGAAATGGGAAGCTCTCATTGACCTTCAAAGAAAAATGTTTACCAGATCACAATCCAAACGCAATGCATTAATTTTCCCTAAATATGCAGAAGAGATGGTCTGACACATTTTTGTTTCAAATTTCTCCAGTAACTTGTGTTGAGAAAAATAGTAATTCAGATGGTAAGTCCCTAATGAACCCCCTGTAATCCACCGTTAGAATTCTTTTCAATACACACAACCACAAACTGTCTTCCTTCAATCCATAAAAAGAACACATGCAACCTAATGCTGTAAACCACCATTCTAGCACTGTTAGTCCAAGCCACTATCTCAAACTCAATGGTGCAAGATCACAGTTCAAAAAAATTCACATTTTGAAGCCAGAAATCCTAGGTATCAGAAAAAGAATCTATGACTGTTTTAAAATTTTATATATTTTTCATATGGATCCAAGTTAATCATGAGAGAAAGAGAGGGGGGGAGGAGAGCACAGATGGCCTCACGATATGTGTGCATTAAGCGCCCCGTAAATAATAGCTGTCTATCAACTATAAAAATCATTACCTGGAACTCTCTGACTTTAAATGTAGGGCTAAGAATAGCACATTGTAAGGCACATCCTTTTGCTACACTTTCACTAGCATTCATGGTACGTCTGGGCTCCTTTCCAAAGAACTCTGTCAAAATCTTCATTATAGCAGGAACTCGAGATCCCGAACCAACCACCTCAACCATATGAATATTCTCAACAGTAAGTTCAGCTTCTGCAAGAGCCTTCTCCAATGGCCTCTTGACCCGTTCCAATATTGGAGTACTAATTTGCTCAAATTCCTCCCTCTTAATGAAGCCTCTGACATCTTTCTCATCCATCAAGCACTCAATGTTCAAAGGAGCCACAGGATTTGCACTGAGAACCTTCTTCAACTTCTCACATGCAGCACGAAGCCTGAGGCAGGCCCTTGCATTCTGAAAGACATCAATCTTGTATTCCTCTTTGAACTTTGCAGCAAAGTGCTGGAAGAGAACTTCATCAAAATCCCTACCACCAAGGGACCTATCAAAAGAATGGGCCAAAATCTTCAGCTGACCTTTCTTGAAAGCAGCAATGCACACTTGCATACTGCTGTGACCAATATCAACAAATGCAACGTGTAATGGGTCATTCTCAGGTAAGTCAGTCTTGTAAATACCATAAGCTAAAGCAGTAGCAGTTGTCTCATGAATGAGTCGGAGAGGATGTAGACCAGCTATTGTTGCAGCATCCATAACAGCTCGCCTCTGAAGGTCAGTAAAATAAATAGGAATCCCAATGCAGCAATCAACAACTGCTGCATTCAAATTCTTTTCGGCAATGGTCTTCAAATTAGAAAGAACCATTCCCAAGACCTGCGTAGGTGTGAACGTCTTCATTTCTCCCAAATATCGTGCATGGATCAGAGGATATCCATCAGGTCCTTCAGTAACAGAAAAGGGTAGTGACTTGAGATCTTGCTGCAACTCGGGATCCGAAAATTGGCGTCCAATCAACCTCTTTATTTGAGATATTGCATTCTTGGGATTCATCATGCTTGATGCAGCTCCTGCAGTACCAAGGAATCTCTGCTTGTCACCAAAGCATACGACAGCAGGAGTCTCACGCTTGGACTCATCATTAAGAACAACATCAATTCCTCTCTGCCTGGCAACAGCAACCACACAGCTTTCGTTCCCGAAATCAAAACCCACCACACTCATGTTTGCTAGACAGAGAAGTTGAAGGTAGAATTCCTCAAATTTAACAAAATGCCTGAACCTGAAGAGATATCATCACTGTTGATATTTATCAAATTCATCCTGTTCAACTTCCTCTTTAGGGCAAAAGCAATAACATAACAACCATATCACTTAGCTAGTAGCTACATATATCAATCTCATATTGGTGCTTATATCATAACAGCGTCAACAAGCAAAAATAATATCTTCAGAATAATAAAACAGCAACCAAAATCAAAAAGTTTTGCACATAAAGATACCTAACAAGCATAACTAGTTCGTGATCCATGTTATCTCCAAAATGTCAAGTACAAACGTGTCGAGCTTACAAACGTAAGTAAAGCAAAAAATTCCAAAGAAACCGATACATGTATCAGCGACGCCGAAAGAAAAACAAAACACTTATGGTCACATTGAACTAATATTCCCTCCGATGCACCAGTTCCTTGCGCTCTTCCAACCAGAATACCAAAGTATTAAATTCAATATATTCAAAAGTCGCAATAAAATAACAAAAAATCAAAAATTCAGAAACCAAATTCGTTGTTATTTCCTCAAAACCAAATCCGCCGAATTAGATCGACAAAATAAAAAGTAAAAACACATCTATAATTCGCATGTGCGTGTTAACATGAAATCAATAACGAATTAAGCAGCTTAAGGATAAAAGACATATAAATCAACACATAATACCCCATTAGATCTGATAATTTCACATAAAGAAAAGTAGAAATTGAGATTCAAAAGACACTGTACCTTACAACAGATGGAGTACGCGGCTACGAACGGGAGGATTCTCTAGAATTCTCTACCAATAAGGAATAAGGGAAGGCAAAAAAAGGAACGATCTTTTCCTTAGAGGTGTTGTGTGGGAGAATCGAGCGACTACTTATGCAAAGTGCTGTATACAATTCATACACTAGCCGCTTCTAGAAAGATCTCTCTCTCAACAATTCTCTCAACGGTGGGCTTCTCTGATTCGGTAAAAGTATTTTAACTCGTGGATTCATGGCCCATTGGCCTAAGTCATACAGGTTGAAGTTATGTATTTGTTTGATTTTCATTATATCTTTTACAATATAATTTCATATTATTTAATTAATTTGACAACTAGTTAATTATAGAAAAATATATTTTAGACTTTTATAATCCCCATTATTTAATATATCTTACTGTAATTTCTCATTGTAATTCCATTCTCATAATGAGAATTAAATAGAAATTTAATAATAATCTATATATAATAAGAGAATGATGGTTTTTCCCACTCATTTTCTGAATCTGCAAAATTTCTGACTCTGTAAGATTTTTAGCTCTATAAGATTTTTTGTGATAACAGTTAATTTCTTTTTTTATTTTATTTTTTATCTCTCTCTCTTTCTTTTAAGAAATTGTTACGCTAATTTATTAAATGATATTCACTTTTCATTTTATTAACTCATATCTATTCATCAATTCACGGTATTTTCTTTAACCAACTATTTTGAATTAGAGATGTGTCACTTATCAAATCAAACATGAAATTAATTAGGAGTTCTCTTTCAAAAAAACAGATAATAATTTTTATAATTCAAAAACACACATATAATACGCCTCTAAATGAATAAATTTTCAAAAATCTGTAACATTATTGTAAATTTCAATTTTTAATGATTTTTGAAGAAATTTTTGTATGGTTATTGTAGTATAATAATCAAATTTGATTTTTTTAATATTATAATATTCTAATTTATCGATTCTATAATTAATACAAATTGAAACTTTTTAATAATTTCCTATGGAATAAAAATTTCATTTTGTCACTTTAAATATGGTCTTATGTATTCGGAGTTAGATTATTTATTCGAGAGATGGACCGCATATTGATACAGTTGTACTGTAATAGTTGTTAAACAATTTTTAAACATTTTACTTTTACTGTATTACCTCAATTAATTTTTATTTATACATGTATAATTAATTGGTGCTATAGTTCAAACAAGTGCTACATTCGTTAGGTTTCTCACATTTTAGACAGGAAGTCCTAAGTTAAAACACACTTGCCCTTCACGTCCCCTATACCTACTGTATTAAAAAAATTAACTTGTACAAAAAGTGTTATCGACAAAAAAATTCAAATATAATAGAATTGTTATAAAAATTTATGTTTCATAATACTAATATATAACTCAACTGACTGTATTAATAATTTATTAAATTTTTGTATAAAAATTCATTAACATCTGTTATTATAGTAATTCTAGGTAGACATGTTTATATGATATGAATAATTGATTTTTATTAGTTAATAAACATAAATTGGTTGTTTATATACAAGTGGTGGACTTAAAAGCCCACAATCATCCAATATATGGTTGACAACTAAACATGTCATTTTTTATACCAGATAAATATATCTCCTTAGAATTACTACGATTATTATTACTTTTAAATTCCTAGAATTCTAGCAATAATAATAATTCTATATTTTATTATTTCTACCCTAGCAAAGCATTCAATTTTTTTTTCCTTTTTTTTTCTATGCATGAATTTTATTAAACCAAAGAGAAACAAAGAGTACAAACTCAAGTAGAACATAAAAAGAAAAAAACACATAGATAGTGCCAGACCTGAAAACTTTAGGCCATGAGTCGAGATGTAAAAATTGGCCCCAATGTCATAGTGTGTGTTCGAATTTTGCTTTATTTTTCTTTAAAAAATTAGCAAATATCAAGGAAAACATAAATAGCGCAACTTATTATATATGAGTTCTATATGAGAAAATATCTGACGAAGTTAAGAAAATATTATGCATGTGTTTGATTAACAATGATTTTCCACGAAAAATGAGGTTTTTCACTTAAATTTCTACTTTTATGGTGTTTGATTCACATTTTTTCATTAAAAATATTTTCTATTTTTTAATCACGTGACAACATTTTTCTTAAAAAAAGGAAAATATTTTCCTGTAGGGGCGTAGGTTTTTCATTTTCTAAGTAATTCATATTTTTTCTTGGAAATTCCACTTATAATCAAATACGTTGTAATTCATTTTCTATGGAACTTAATTACCGGTAATTCAATTAATACAAAAATATTTTTTTTTCTATCTAAATTTCATGTTTATAATAAAACGCACTCAAGACAAAATATGCAAATGAAAATGGGGTGATGGTGTTTCTCATTTTGAAGACTTTTATAATCCACAAATATTTTTTAGAGACTTTTATAGCCCACACGTTTTTTTTAAAGCGGATGACTTTTAGAAATTTTATATAATATTTAATAACTTTTATGGATTTAGTAGAACTTCTTAAAGCTACTACTATAGACTTTCATTAAATATTTTCTAAAACTTTTTATAACTTTTTGAACCATTTTACATTTTTATTATTTTTAAAAATATTTTATGTAATTTTAATATGCGTTGAACAACCTCTTAAATTACTGAATCAAATACAACTAAAATAAAACATATTCTTCTTGTTAGTAAAATTTAGTTTAAAAAATTTGAAGCTTAGATAAATAATTTAAAAGAAAGTTAAAGCTATGCACAACTTAAAATAAAATTAGCAGTAACAACAGCAGTGAGGATTTGAATCGTTCGACATTTTCTAGAAAGAATTAAAAATTGTGCCACTAGATTGTGTAAAGGTTAAATATATTGTTTAAACAATTTTATATTTATTTGTAGACCACAAAACATTTTTTCTATGTTTTTAGGCCCCCAAGAATTATGGGCCTGAGACGGCCACTTCACTGGACTGGACTCATATTTGCACACAGACCACAACGTCAGACATACGATCAACACAGCACAACAACAAAGGCAAGAACCACCAAAACACTAACAAAGATCTTAGACTAAGAAGCCAACGTCAAGTGACACGCCCCCACCCCTAATATCTCTAATATACTAAAAATGTGATGTGTGTCTATAATAAATTTTAATTACAAGTTAGAATTCACCATCAAGGCTCGTTGATCTATTAAAGTTTTCTAAAATTTTGACAGTACCTCCCCTATTTTATGAATAAACCACCCTGCATGACAAGAATTTACCAAACTCATACTCCAACACAATTCAAAACCTCAACCGACCACCACAACACACCAAGTCAAATATATATCATAACGTAACGAAATTTACATAGAGATATACATTCCAAGGTATGCTAATCTCATTCTTTTCGCTTTAATATATATAAGCATGCCAACATGTCAAAATGTATTTAACCACATCAAAGCATATTTCCTTATTATATTTCTAGTTGATCATGTCAACCTTGTTAAAAGGCTCTTCTCCAGAATGGATCCCAAGCGTTGCTCAAACTTCAGTTAATACATGTAAGAGGAAACATTGAAAAAGTATTTTCGTGAGTATTAATGCTCAGTGAGTGAAATATTAAGAAACTTTCATACTTTTAAGCAAAACCATCTGTGTCACTATTATATTTATCCAAGCAAATCATAAGTAAATCATCTTTGATCAAAGCATTTATAAATCGTTGCAATGATGTAAACGTCATGACAGTCATTTTATTTCAAGATCATCATAGAATTCACCCCCAAAGAACATCCAACATCACATATTCATGATATCAAGTCATACGCGAGTAGACAATGGCTTGGGTCATAGGTACCATATGACCCCCTCCGTCTTAGGTTGCACAACAATCAGTTTAAGCCATAGTTAGAACAGTAGGCCCCTTTACCTGGGCGGTATTTATTTAGTCAGCTTGAGCCATGAGCCCTTTCGCCCTTGGGCGATATTTTCATGACAAATGATACAACTTGGGGAATTTTTAAATCACGCATCTTTGAAAAATTCTTAAGTATCACAATTTCAATTCCATAAACTTCTTGAATAAACGAAAAATTTTCAAGAATCCATAAAAGCATTTTATCGAACATTTCATATCATCATATAAAATCAAATATAACAAATTTCATTTACAAGAATTAGAGAAAATTCCATTCACAGCCTATATATATAATTTAATTCGGTCAGTAAGCCTTTCCCATTTCTTCTGTGTCCCCTGAAATAGAACATGAGCAATTTGTTTAATAATCCATTTAGTTATTCTTTCTTTAAACTTTTATTAACTTATTAACTTTTATTAACTTTATTTCCCATATTTCTTTCTTTAAACTTTTATTAACTTTCTATTCTTTTAAACTACCCTAACCCTCATTTCTAGTTCAATTAATTGCACCAATATGAATTTCCTTTTGGACTACAATTTCCCTATTTCTCATTCTCATTGATTCTCCTTCATAGCATATTTCATTAGTTAAAATTTCTCTACTTAAACTAAAGTTCATCAACATGACATTTTCTTTGGATTACAATTTCTCTATTACATTAAATTTCCCAAAATCTCTTCATTTTCACATTAACCATATAGTTATCCCTCATGTTTAATCACTCTAGACTTTATTCCATCTTAAAATTATAATAATGAATGTCACATGGTAAAATCTTGAATATCCATTAGAAATAATAACACTAACTTTTCATCTTTAAACATAAATTCTTAGCATTTAGCAACTTCCACATTTACTAATACTTATTTTAAGTTATGTATTACTTTCCTTGAATCTCAATTTCACCGACTTTGATAATTGCCATGATATTATTCTATAAATTATAACACCACATATACATAAAAGTTCCAACTTATTCCTCCAACTAAAGTTTCATATATACTCTAACCACTATAAATTCTTATAATAACATCAAGAACCTAAATTTTCATTACCAAATAATGATTTGATACCTTTAAAGCATGTATTAATTAAATTTGCAACCTATTATATATGTTCATAAAAAATTTCATAAACCCTATACTCTTAAACTTATATAAATTCAAAGTCTAAAACCGAGAACACTTACTAGTTTACTCCTTGGATTGCACTTCTTCTTTCCCCAAGATTCTTCAAATTTCTCTCTTTTTTTTTCTTTTTTTTCCGCGCGATTTTCGGCAGAATGCTTCGGCCTTTGCTTCCCTTTTTCTTCTTTGCTTTTTGTCTTTTGTTTTTTGTTTCTTTATTTGTTATATATATAAGTCATGTAGTCAAAGTCTAAGAATTATCTAGAAGTAACCTAAACTATTTTAAATTTCATTTTTCAACTATTTGTCTTTCAATTTAACTTTTAACTTTGTATTTATATTTAATTTAATCCTCACGTTTTAACTTCTCACGTGGACTGAAAGTATAAGAAAACTTTCAAGATATCACGTCAGGAATGCGCACAAAGGAAATTTTCGACCCACTTAGGGAATTCTTCAAACCAACAAATTTCTTTAATGCTCGTTGCTTTCCTTCTGTCCTTTGATTTCTTCCTTTTAATGGCAATCCACTGGAACTTGATTTTATCACTTGGATAATGTTGCCAAACCTATTGAACCTAACCAATCTCGCTTTTCATTTGCAGAGAGAGAGAGAGAGAGTTTTTCTGTCCGTGAAAGAGGTGGGGGCCCCCAAATCGTTGGTTTTAGAACTTTTTTGCTTATTTGATTGTTAAAATAAAGAAATTTTCTGTTACGTTGCTACCCATGGGCTTATATTGATTGACGTTTTTGATAAGGCGAATTTATTAACATTAAAATGTTCGATGTATATAAGTACTACTATTTTGCTTTTTTGTTCCTAACATGTGTAAGGCTTAGTTTCGTGTAGCTACAATTTCTCCAATAAGCAACTTGTATTGTGTTAGATCGGGAAAAAAAAAACTTATTGTGAGAAGAATCAGTTTAATATTTGGTAATTTTTTTTAACTAAAATTGATATATTGTCTAAAACCAATTTTTAAGTGTTCGATAAATTTAACAGTTTAATCTTTAGTATACATTTTTGCTAAAATTAACATACGTTCTAAAAGCAAATTTTAAGTGTTTGATATATTTAACTGTTTTATTGCTATATCGATTTATATTTGCTACAAATTACAATGTTAAAATAATATTATCTATCTATATATTAATTAAATAAAATAAGCTGTGGTATCATTGTACCACAGTTTTCCGGCCAATAATCTTTTTAGACGTTTTGTTTTATATTGTGATAATCTGTGTAATATTCTGAATTTTTCAAGTTTTTAAAAAAAAATTATTCACATTTGTCTTATCCATTCGTCACTTTGAAATAATATTCACTATTAAATTTAATAACTAATAGATAATTATCATCATTTAATTTTTAGATTATAGATAAATTTGATTATCTAATTGTTTAACATATCTTGAAATTGTAATTTATAATTAATAGAAATTAAATATATAGCGTAATTTCAAGTTAATTTATAATAGTAATTTTTTCTTAATTTTTCAAGTATAAATGAATAGTAATAATTACGACTATTTTATATATGATTATATTTATGTATTATTAATTTATTTAATCTTCATACTATCTGACTTTATTGGTTTCGAATAAGAAATTTTTTTATAGTATATTTATATAATCATCATTCTATCTGCCTTTATAAGTTTCGAATAAAAAATATTTTCACAGTATATGTTACTGCTTAACTGACAATTATTTCTTACGATATCATTTATCTAAATTAGTGTAAAAAATAAAATGATATTTATTTACATTAACATTAACAATCGGGTTAAGGACGTGTTGGGAATTAATGTAAATTTCCCAATTACGTCAACACGACCGTTGTTCAAGGAATTTAATTGAGATAAGAAAAATAGAAGACGAAGACGAATTTAACGGACAGTCAAAGCTTTCCACTATATGATTAAAGTCGCTACAACCATACAGAATTTTCACTCGCCAAAACCCATCCCCCAAGTACAACAAGAAAAATATACCAAGTTTTACCACATCTACCATTTGCCTAACCCGCGAAGAATTAAAAAAATCCCAAAACGCTAGGCTACTATTTTTCTTCACAAGACTCTCTGACCCGACCCAAGTGACACCGAAAAAATCACCCCGAGTTTTACCACACCTAATTTTCTACCCTTCGAACAAACCACGAAGAGTTACAAGAAAACTCTTCAAGGTGATAGACTCACTAATTTTTCCTTCAACTCGCTTGTACCACTTGTGCATAAAAGAAGAAGAAAACATCTCTATTTATAGGCTTCGTTTCCTTAGAAGACAAGACAATCCTTCTATGATTTGGATTCCTTTTCCTCTTAGAATTCTTCTTCTTTCCTTTTCCTTTTCCTTTTCAATTTTAGATTGTTTTTTGCAACAAACCCAACAATCTCCACCTTGCCAAAATAAGCCAAAATCTTCATCTTCTCCAGTCTTGTACACAATACTTGAGAAATTACCAAGCAAGCCTTTGACACACTTTGACAGTCACATACTCCACCACATGAGTATAACCACTTAGAATTAACAACAAATTCCAAGCATTTCATCGGCTTAATGTCGAAATAAACCTGCTAAAATTTGTGGTGCAACTCTCTCGTTGGCTTTCTAGAGAGCTCATCAGCCATCGACATTACTACAAACACACACCTTGCATCACCGCCAATCAATGCCGTGTGTAAATACAACTGCTAGAAGTAACACACATCCCTTACCATGGCACCTAGCGACACGCTATGGGGATGTACTAACATACTTCATAGCACATCTCCACCGCCCTCACACCAAGAGAGTCGGATTGTCCAAATCCGAACAGTAGCCGAACCTGCTCCACCTGAACAATGTTTTCTCACGTGGTTAGCTAGTCTACAACACCAACAAGTTGCAACAACCACCAGTCCCCAGACGATCTCATTGAGAATTTTTGTATCTGAACCAACTCGAAAAGAACTAATCAATTTTTCCAGGTGCAACAAATTTGAAGAACCCCTTGCCGGATCCACCTCTCCAAATTGACGTCATAGTTCCTTCACAGTAAATATTCTATGAATATTTACAAGAACATTTCTGGCTAAATGGAGACACATCCTGGTTCCAGTCTTCAAATATAAATCTTCCCAATCACTATCGCTCATATTGATTCCAGCAACTTTGTTAGAACAAGGAGAATGTTTTCCTTTGAAAGCTTTAAATTGTCCAATCAAAATCAAGAAATTCCAGACTTGTTCTAGCCACAAGTCAAACTTGATTATCACAACTTCGTACTTTGCCATATATTTCCTCTGCTCCACCTCGAACAAAACCTGTCTCTGATACCACTGTTGGGAATTAATGTAAATTCCCCAATTACGCCAGCAAGACCGTTGTTCAAGAAATTTAATTGAGACAAGAAAAATAAAAGACGAAGATGAATTTATCGGACTGTCAAAGCTTTCCACTATATGATTAAAGTCGCTACAACTATACAGAATTTTCACTCGCCAAAACTCATCCCCCAAGTACAACAAGAAAAATATATCAAGCTTTACCGCATCTACCAATTTCTACCATTTGCCTAACCCGCGAAGAATTAAAGAAATCCCAAAACGCTAGGCTACTGTTTTTCTTCACAAGACTCTCTGACCCGACCCAAGTGACACCGAAAAAATCACTCCGAGTTTTACCACACCTAATTTTCTACCCTTCGAACAAACCACGAAGAGTTACAAGAAAACTTTTCAAGGTGCTAGACTCACTAATTTTTTCTCTCAACTCACTTGTACCACTTTTGCATAAAAGAAGAAGAAGAAAACATCTCTATTTATAGGCTTCGTTTCCTTAGAAGACAAGACAATCCTTCTATGATTTAGATTCCTTTTCCTCTTAGGATTCTTCTTCTTTCCCTTTCCTTTTCAATTTTGGATTGTTTTTGGCAACAAACCCAACAGGACGTGTCCTCAGCATGGAATTTGAAGGAATTTTTGAGTTGTATGGATTCTTATGGAATCCATATATTTTAATAGAATTTCATATAATCTATGAGATTTTATAGAATTCTATGCCAGGGATTTCTGTAGATTTTTAATGGAATTTGTAGGATGTAGAAGAGGTGTCCTAACGAAATTTGATCAATAGAATTTCATATCTTCTCGGATATTCTTTCGATACATTTCCTTTATTACAAAATTCATGAGATAAATAAATTTTGGTGTACAAGAAAATAATAAAAATTAAGAACTGATAAGAAAAAATATATAGTCCGATTTTACCTTTTGTTCTGGTAACATTTTTTTTTTTTGAAGAGTTTAGGTAACCAATTTTAAAAGCATTTAAAAAATTATTATTTGTACCATATTATTATCTCTGAATTTTTTTTCGAGATTGTCTCTGAATTTAATCGTTTAACAACATTTTTCTTTTATTTTATTTTATTTTTACGCAAGTTGGATGTAAATTTGGAAAAAAATTATATAATTTTTTACTCAATGACTAAAAAAATAAGAAAATGAATAATCTCATTTTCAACATTCATTTAATTCGCACAGGTTAAATTTGATGTGATTGTAAAAAAATCGTATGACGGAGGAAAAAACAAGTTTTTGCTCATAAGGTCTTTAAATACTAAAAATTACAAAATTATTTTGAATTTTAATATCATATTATAATAATATCTCATTTCGTTTACTAACAATTTTTTCATATAGGTTGATTATAATTTGATTTTTTGAAAACAAGAACGAAGGAAAAATAAGTGTTGCTGTGAGAATATATTATTTTGGATACTGACAATTTATTTTGTATAAATTCGTGGATGTGAATAATTGTTTAAAACTAGAATGATAAGAAAAAAGGAGCTTTGATAATTTATAACTAATAATACACAAGATAACAAACTAAAAATGAAACTTCGATGAGATCACTGTAAAACATAAAAAGACATTAATTAAGAAATTCGAAGTTACACCATTATATATACACACACACATACATAAACAACTCTATGCAATACTTGAAAAAATATGAAATGTTCATTAGTCAAAGCTTCAAAATAAAAGTAATAAAAAATCCCTGTAATAAGATTAATAATTTAGTACATACCATAGGTATAACTCCACACTATCCATAAGTTGCACTGTCAAGTGATTTATTTTCTTTGATCTGTAATTATTAATTAACGAATAATAAATAACCACAACAATAGATGATTAATTAAATTTATATAAACTAATAATAGATGTATGTATAAGACAAAATAAAGAAATTATCTCTGAGAGACATAAACCACTCACGTTATTGACACAGAGAAAAAGACAAATCAAATTCCTGAAAACCTACTTGCCTACAACATTTACAAATTGAATTTGTGGCATGACCTTCTTTATCACATATGAGAATCTTCAATCTATTGCAACTTGTCACCCTAGATCTTCTAACATAAAACTACCCATGCGTAAAGTCAATTGAGTCCGTAATGCGATTCATATTATAATTATTGTATAGTAAAACCTATACATGCATAATAAATAGTGATGAAGCATTTAAGTCTTGTGATACATAAAAAAATTAACAGAATCTTAATAGTGATGAAGCATTTAAGCATTACAGAATCTTAATTCCATCAATATTCACTATACATAAAAAAAATATTACAAATGCTCAATGATACAGATGTACAATTGACAACCAAAGCCAATACGAATATCTTTTATCCAATCTAATTGGTTTGATAACAAAATAAAACCATAAGCTAAAAACTATATATACAACGAAAGAAAGTAAGAGTTATGCAATAAGAAGTTGGAAAATCCATAAACAGCCATCACACAGAAGCATCCAAGGAACTGCCAGCAAAGTAATATCCATATCATAAGTGTGTCGACATCAAACCAAATCACCATTTGCCATGTCATGAAGTCAAATGAAAA
>CAVNYN010236621.1:0-12946 GCA_963692815.1 Nyctanthes arbor-tristis
CAGACGACACACTTTTGAAGTCCGTTAACTGGATTTCCTTCGACCCCTCAGATGGTACCGTTAGAACTCTGAATTCTTGCTTTGCAAATTCCATTGAGCGTATGATGGATTCTGAGGAGGATCAAGGGTGGAAACAGTGGATGTGATTATTCTGGCGGTGCAATCCGATAGGTTGATTTTCAAGCCGGGCTCCACAAACTCACTGATCTTAGATGCAGCAAAAATAAAACCGTTGAAGGGAAGTGTAGTTTCGGCACTGATGTCAGGTGATCCTTATGTGGACTTCAAGAAATCCATGGAGGAAATGGTTGAGACACAGGACTTGAAAGACTGGGAATGCTTAGAGGAATTGCTAGGCTGGTATTTGAGGATGAATGAAAAGACAAATCACAGATTTATCGTTGAAGCGTTTGTTGATTTGCTTGCTAAGTTTGCTTCTTCTTCTTCTTCTTCTTCTTCTTCTTCTTCTTCTTCTTCTTCTTCTTCTTCTTCTTCTTCTTCTTCTTCTTCTTCTTCTTCTTCTTCTTCTTCTTCTTCTTCTTCTTCTTCTTCCTCCTCCTCCTCCTCCTCTTATCACCAATTGTTGATTAATGAAGAATACAAGTACTATAGTCTTACGTTTTGAAGTGTTGAAGAGAATGTAATGTATGTAACAGCTTAATTAAGGTTATTTGACATGATACTGTACTAGATAAAAAGTTTTAGGACTAATCTCGTTGCTATCTATCAACGAGACCTGTAACTTTAGATGGGGAGAAAATCCCCCGTCTTGCCCGAACTTTTAGGACTGTTGGGTAGGGGACGGAGCAGGACAACTTGCTATCTGTATAAAGACTCGATACAAAAACATATGAACGGTGAGCTTTAAGGCTCTGTACAACTGAAGAATGATCATACCCCAACTATAGCCAGTTAGCCACTTCCCCACTTAGCTAGCTGGATTTCTTGGTCCTTTGCAGAAAACAAAACAATCAAATGGGTAGCTGTTGTTTAATTTTGTGAAGTCAGATACTACCCCACCCAAAACACCCCCCAACCCACAAAAAAATAAAAAATAAAAAATAAATAAATAACCACACACTTGAACCTGAGTTCTTTCGGCTTCTCGGAGGTGATTTTGGAGTTCGGCAAGCAAATGCGGACTTCTATGAGGCAGTCAAGCAACAAGGTAGTCTATAATCTCTCTTTTATCAAATCCTAGTATTAATATTTAGAAGCACTAAGCTAGCTTTTTGAGATATCTAAGAGATACTTTGAAGCTTGGCTTTAGTGTTTGGTCATCTTATTAATGAACAATGGCAGGTTGGCCAAAGAACAAATTCGAAATCTTATGAATATGATATTTTATTTTATAGATTAGTCAAAGTAGTTTCTCTCTCTCTTTTTATTATAACCCGTGCCATTAACATTTCTAAATCGACTCCAAGCAGTGAAGCGATTAACTAAAAAAAGTTATGATGATTATGTTATCATTAGAAAATTTTATTTTATTCTTACACGACAAATTAAATCATTTTTCTAAGGAAGATTATATTCATAGCATATATACACCACATTTTAATTACAACAGTTGTCTATGAAATTTACTTAGATGTCAATCTATATTATTAAATCCTACTCTCATTTTAAAATAATTTTATGTAGGCAGAGACAACTCTTGTGTTAAACAGAGGCTTCTTTTTTCTTAACAGATGCCTATTTTTTCCATAAACCGAGTACTATTTTCCTAAACAGAGGTATATGCTTCATGAACAGAGCCCTCTATTTATATAGCCAGAGGCAACTCTTTTATTAAACAGAGAAATATTGTTCAATAAACACCTGTGACTTTTTGCAAATAGATGTCTTTTTTCTACAAGTGCATGCAAATAGAGGCCTCATTTCGGTCAACAGAGGCTTTTTTTTTCTTAACAGATGCCTCTTTCGTAAACAAAGGTCCATTTTCACCGTACAGATGCCTCTTTTTTATGCTAACAGAGGTATCTGTTTTCCATAAACAGAGTACTCTTTCCTAAAAAGTGGTATATGCATCATGAATAGAGCCATCTATTTATGTAGACAGAGGCAACTCATTTGTTAAACAGAAGTATATTGTTCAATAAACACCCGTGTCTTTTGGCAAATAGATATCTTTTTTCTACAAGTGCACGCAAACAAAGGCCTTTTTTCGGTCGACAGAGGCTTTTTATTTCTTAACAGAGGCCTCTTTTCCGTAAATAGTTGCCTTTTTTTACCAAACAGGACCCTTTTTTTTTACGCCAACAGAGGCCTCTTTTATCTATAAACCGAGTACTATTTTCGTAAACAGAGGTTTATGCTTCATGAATGGAGCCCTCTATTTATGTAGATAGAGGCAACTCTTTTGTTAAACATATGTATATTGTTCAATAAATACCCGTGTGTTTTTGCAAATAGATGTCTTTTTTCTACAAGTGCACGCAAATAGAGGCCTCTTTTCGGTCAACAGAGGCTTTTTCCTTGACATATGGCTCTTTTTCTGTATATAGAGGCCTCTTTTTACCAAACAGAGGCCTCTTTTCAGTCGACAGAGGCTTCTTTTTTCTTAACATGGGCCTCTTTTCTGTAAATAGAGGCCTCTGTTTATCCATAAACCAAGTACTATTTTCATAAATAGAGGTATATACTTCATGAACAGAGCCCTCTATTTATGTAGACAGAGGCAACTCTTTTGTTAAACAGAGGTATATTGTTCAATAAACACCCATGTGTTTTTGCAAATAGATGTCTTTTTTCTACAAGTACACGCAAACAGAGGTCTCTTTTTGGTCAACAGAGGCCTCTTTTTTACGCCAACAAAAGCCTTTTTTTCCGTAAACCGAGTCTTATTTTCCTAAACAGAGGTATATGTTTCATTTCAAAGCCCTCTATTTATGTAGATAGAGGCAACTCTTTTGTTAAACGGAGGTATATTGTTCAACAAACACCCGTGTCGTTTTGCAAATAGATGTCTTTCTTCTACAACTTCACGCAAACGGAGGTCTCTTTTCTGTCAACAAAGGCTTCTTTTTACTTAACAGGTACCTCTTTTTTCCATAAACAGAGGTCTATTTTTACTAAATAGAGGCCACTTTTTTCCACCAACAGAGCCCTCATTTTTCATTAACAGAGTGCTCTTTTTCTAAATAGAGGTATATGCTTCATGAGCAGAGCCCTCTATTTATGTAGACAGGGGCAACTCTTTTGTTTAATAAACACCCGTCTTTTTGCAAACAGATATCTTTTTCTACGAGTGCACGCAAATAGAGACCTCTTTTTGGTTAACAAAGGTTTCTTTTTACTTAACAGAGCCTATTTTTTCCATTAAAGGTCTCTTTTTACTAAACAGAGGCCTCTTTTTCCACAAACAGAAGCCTTCGTCTTTTATAAACAGAGTACTCTTTTCCTAAAGAGAGGCATATGCTTTAGAAAAGAGCCTGATATTTATGTAGACAGAGGTAATTCTTTTGTTAAATAGAGGTATATTGTTCAATAAACACCCGTGCTTTTTTGTAAATAGATTTCTTTTTGGTACAACTGCACACAAACAGATGCCTCTTTTCGATAAACAGATGCCTCTTTTTTCCTAAATAGAGGTACATGATTCCATATATAGAGATATATTTTTATGTAGATAGAGGCATCTCATGCCAATGTAGTGACAAGCGATTATAACTGCTAGAAATATCACAACCAAAAATTACAATTTTAAAAGGACATGCATTCTTTCCAATGTGTCTCTCAGTTGCATGTTCAGTTATCACAAAGTGGTAACTGTGAAGTACATTTCAACTTGTTGTGTCCAACTACTTCACATCTACCATACTTTTGCCTTCTATGGAACTCTCCGGTTGATGAAATTCTTATTTCTCTTCCACTTTTGTCTTGGTGTATATAATGGTGGTAGTACAATCATAGACTTTACACTTTCGGAGACCTTTCAATCATCTTCATTGGGCATTGGGATAATAGATTCTTCATATGCTGCCCTCCAATAGTTAGTTTTGTAGTACAGTGAGCTCAACAGGTACAGTGAATATCATGCCTCCTTCGCTATGGCAATTACATGCATACAAGGGAACTAATCTAATTGAAATCGCCTACAAGTACAAGTATTTTCAGCCAGACTAACCGTGTATCTCATTGCTCCATCGCTCACCTCATACCGAAACTGATCCACTGGACTGGAAACAAATTTCTTAGACTTATTATAATTTTGTCGATATTTTTCCTCCATCTCAGGTGTCACTTGTGCATTGCTGGAAAACCCCACGCCTCTTGTGAAACCATATCCGCAATGTCTTCCTTATACTTTCAAGTAATGACAATATCAAAAACTCTTGATCTTTCTTAAGTAACGTGTTCAACGACTCTACATTGTTGGTCATCATGATGTTATAACGGTTTCCTTCAAAGTGTGACCTTGCCCAAAGTTCAGGGATCGAATCTCTCAAGTACTACCCGATTTTTTGATCTAACGTATCAATCTCATATAGGGATTTGTCAAACTCTTCAGTAGTGTATGCCTCCACTGCTTTTACAAATAATGGCACAACTTGCTTCAACTTCATTATCAACCTCAACAGAGAATACTGTGCCTGGATTTGTTCTCATTAAGTTCTGTCCATATGCAGCCAATTTTGTGTAGCTATCCTCTAGCGAACCTCTGAGACCTTCCAATGCACACTTTATTGCCTTCCTTCTAGTTTGATAGTTCAGTTTAATCCCAAACTCCTATTGAACATCATTAATGACATTAGCAGCCCTATACACTATTTTGGGATTCTGAAATTTTGGGGTAATGTGTGTTCCAATAACCCTGGATTTTGCTTATCTATGGCCATTGTCATGAATGCCTATAGAACATGTGTGCTCACGTGTGTATTTGCAAACATGGAAATAGTCACATGATCCAACCTTCGTAGCCCGCAAACGCCATTTGCAATTTTTATCTATACATGTTAAGGTGTACACACTCTTGTTTGATTTCTTCATTCTGAATTCGAAATTGTGCTCATTGCAAGAATATGTATTGCTACCTTATGATCGTTTTTTGTGTTAAATACCTGGCCAACTTTCAAGTCTCCTTTTTCAGGAATAGCGTGTGAAGTCTTAGATGAGGAAACCAATTGCTCATCATTAGCACATATAGTTTGTTCTCGATCATCTTGCATCTCTTGTCCATGTGTTGGGCACAACTGTTTCAGGCTTATTTACATTCTCTAGATTATTATCAATATCATTACGACACTCTATCTCCACACCGTCCTAATAACCCTTCCTGTAATGTTCAACTTCATTTCTATTATTTGTTTCAAAGGCAGACTGAGCAGGAACGCATGGATATGCATTTTAAACTGTATTAGTAAGTGCTCTGGGTTGTGTCTCAATTGAATTATAGTGTGTTTCGACATGAGCCTCAATGTGACATTTAGGAACGAGTGTCATACATAGAGGAAGATAGTTATCGTGCTTAACAATAGATAAAAACCACTGCAGTTCATTGTCTGAGTTGATCATGACTGGAAAAGAGAATGTCGGGTCACTCCGCAGGCAAAAAAACCACAGCTCAATTTTTTGTAACTTCAAATCAACAGTAAACAGATGTTGCACTTTGTCAATTAATTCAGTTAACGAAGTTTGTGTGGATACAGAAAGCCCATTCAGAACTCTTCCATATCTTTCGTCCCATTTCCAACTCTATCTTCCTTCATTATCGCTTAACCACTCTCCGCAAGAAACCTTAATCCACCATGTTGTTGAATCCATATCTGAAATTAAATAACAATGCATATCGTTAGATGCATACTTTAAACCTCATAAAATATCATTATATGTTGTTCAAAAAATTGGCCTCTATTAAAAGATAGTTCTATTAATGAAAAAAAAACCTTTGTTAACAAAAAAAAAAGGCATCTGTTAACAAAAAAAGTATCCTTTGTTAAAAATTAAAAAGTACTTTTGTTAAAAAAGGGCCCCTGTTAACAAAAAAGGCCTCTGTTAGAGAAAAAACCTCTATTAAAAAAATACCCCTGTTAACAAAAAGGGACCTCCGTTAACAAAAAAGAGTCTCTATCAGCGAAGAATGAGCCTCTGTTAACAAAAAACGACATCTGTCAACAAAAGAGAGCCTCTGTTGACAAAGAATGGCCTCTGCCAAAAGGTGTCTCTGTTAAGAAAAAGGGCCTCTGTTAACAAAAAAGACCTCTGTTAACAAAAAGGGCTCTGTTAAAAAAAAAAAGACCTTAGTTAACAACAAAAAGTGGTCTCTGTTTTAAAAAAAAAAAAAAACCTCTATTAACGAAAGGGCTCTGTTAACAAAAAAAGATCTTTGTTGAGAACAAAAAGTGGTCTCTGTTAACAAAAAAGACCTCTATTAACAAAAAGGGGCCTCTATTAATAGAAAGGGACATCTGTTAACAACAAATAGTGGTCTATGTTAACAAAAAGAGGCATCTGTTAACAAAAAAAGCCCTCTGTTAACAACAAATGTGGCCTCTGTTAACAAAAGAGACCTCTGTTAACAAAAAGGATTCTATTAACAAAAAAGGACCTCTGTTAACAACAAAAGTGGTCTCTATTAACAAAAGGAACCTTTGTTAACAAAAAAGGCTCTTTTAACAGAAAGGGGACCTCTGTTAACAACAAAAAGTGGTCTCTGTTAACAAAAACGACCTCTGTTAACAAAATGGGCCTCTGTTAACAACAAAAAGTGGTCTCTATTAGCAAAAAAGGGCCTCCGTTAATAAAAATGGCCTCTATTAACAAAAAAAGACTATTGAAAAATGCATCTGTTAACAAAAAAATCTGTCCTCTACTACCTTTGTTAACATATTGCTCTATTCACAATCATTATTAGGCTAAATTAGAGCATATACAGCGAATTATTGAACAATTTGATTATATACACTCCTCTTAGATATTTTTAACAAAAGAAAGGGGATTTTTAATAGTAATGCTAAAATATCTTTAAAGAAATTTTGAATTTTACAGATGTTAACTCACTTGTGCAGTGCTTATATCTTGATGGGCTTCTTTCTCTTTTAAATAGATCAACATAAGAAGAACAAGAGTGAAAGAAATAAGAAGACGAGAGGGATACTGACAATGAGAAGGAGAAAAATCAAAGAAGTTTCAGCTGTAGCAGTCAGTGTTCTAAAAAGCGTGAAGCGTGGAAAAGTGGTGACCCCAAGCTTCAAGCTTGTCGAGCTTAAGCGCGCCTAGGCGTCGTTCAAGTGTGAAAAAGCGTTTTTCAATTTTTTTAATTTTTTTTAATTTTTAATCAATCCAAAGCTGTTAAATATTTAAATTAATGTATACTAAATTGAAAAATACATCTAAAATCATAAATATTATACCTACATTATAGTTTTAAAAGATATTATATAATTTAATATTTTCAAAAGGTAAAAGGTGGATGAGTTCTATTTTATAAATGAGGATTAAGTATTATATAACCCGACAAATGGCCTAAAACAAAAAAAAACCTCCATGGGCCCAAAACAAAAAAATGTCATAATGTTATTACTTAGAGTCTTAGACCATTAGCAAATAAATGACCCAAATATTCAATATTGAGTAAAAAAAAAACTAGTGGTCTACAGGTTTCGTTGACCGCCTAGGCGATCTTAATCACGCCTAGGCGTGCTTAATCACGTCTAGGCGGTCAACAAAAATCGTTGACCGCTTTTTCAACGCTTACCCCATAGGCGAGGCGGGAAAGGCATGCTTCGCGCCTAGGCGCGCTTTTTAGAACAGTGGTAGCAGTGAAACAAAGGTTACAGGGTCAGATTCCTTTTTTCAAATTTAATGGGTAATGAAAACATTTCATATCATAATTGGCGGGCATCATTAACTTTTAGAGCAATTCTAGGGGGACATGAAAAGGGGATATTATTAGGTGACATTCTCATGTGGCATACATTCATTGGGTGATGATCACATAACTATTTTTTCATCATTCAATACAAGTGTGCCATATAAAAATATCACCTAAAAATGTCCTCTTTTCATGTCTCCTTAGAATTTCTCTTAACTTTTAAATTATAAGGGCAAAATAGTTCATGACCGGCCATAAAAGGATACTAAGCTTTGACTGGGCCTTTTTAGATAATCTCCCTATCCTTCACCTACAAGTTTGCACTTTGCGTAGTGCGATTGAAAAACGGACAAGGTTGAATCTTTCTGCATTATAGTATTTGATATACATGATTTTAGAACTATGAATGAGCAAGCTAATATTGTAGTAGTTTCTGCCACTTTTTTGTGTGTGTGTGTGCGCGCAAGATTCTGGGTTGGGTCACACCGGTTGCTGCTGTTGGGCCTCGTGTCGTGTGTGGTCTGAAATGGGAGCTCATTGTCACGGGCTGGTTTACGGCTCTTATATGTTGTCCAGCACTCGTGCGGTCTTAGCGTTCTGCCTCGTGCAGAAACGGCGCTAAGTCAGCCTGCACCCGACGTCCCACATGACGTCACACACGTCCCCCTAACCGCTCAAGGTTAAAGGCCGCAAATATGTAGCGAATATGGTTGAGAACGGGAATATGTAAAGTATAAAGGGACTAGGAGAACGTTAGAACATTTTATTGACACTACAATAACACAACGTTTACAAGAACGACACTCCACCTCGGACGAGTGTTTCACTCTTTCTTGTACCTCGCTAACTCTCCTATCCTCACTTATACAACTTCACACTAGGAACCTCTCTCTACATATTCTCTCTACCACACTCTACACATTTACAATGGGGTTCACCCCTATTTATAGACAAGAACACAAAACATCATGAGCCGGGCTTGGATCCGTTTGTGGCATGGCAGTCCACCTGCCAGCCATCTCCTAGCACGTTCCAGCCTGCCGATCTCCCCCTACCAGCATATTTCGGCCCAGCTGTGCGCCCCATGACACAACCTTCATCCTTGACTTGTGCAGCCGTCATTCTTGACTGGCCAACCGTCGTTCCAGCAACTTGCAGCCGTCATTCTGGGCCTTTCCAGCAACGTTCTAGCTGTCGTTCCAGCTCTCGGCCAGCCGTCGTTCTGGATCGTTCCAGCAACACGGCCAACTGCACGGCCGCCCTCTTGGCCCACTTGCACCCCAGCTGTACAGCCGTCGTCTGCCCACTTGCATGGCCAACTGTACAGCCGTCGTCTCTAGCTGTCGTCTCTAGCCGTCATTGTTGACCGCTCATCTCCACGGCTGAAAACCTTCAGAATTCAGCCCCACACTTAGCCAAATTTCTGGGGCGTTCCACACCAGAACGTTCCACACCGTTCTGGTCCAATTCGGCCAGCTCCGCGCTGCCATCCTCGGGGCCGTTGCTCACGGCCTTGCCACACGTCCCCTGCCGCGTGGCACCGGTCCGCCCAGATCTGCCTCGGCCTAGCACCCGTGCCTTCCTCAATGCCATACCACACCTCTTGTACGCCTTGGCCTCACCCGTGTGCTGCCGTCTGCCTCAGCCTAGCACCCATGCCTTCCTCGATGCCATCCCGCACCTTTTGTGCGCCTTGGCCTTGCCCGTGTGCTGCAGTCTTCTCGGCCGACCCTCTCAGTCATGCACGCACATCCTCTGTCGTACGCGCCGTTCACGCCGGTTCCTCATTCTGCCATGCCTGCGTGCGTCCCTCGCTGCCGTCTCGTGCACCCCTCGTGCATCTCGGCCTCGCCCGCGGGTAGCCTCAACCGACGTGCCACATGCGGGACGTGACATCATGGATTTAATCTTGGAGGGGTTTTATTGGTTCCACTTGGGTTGGATTTTGGGGAAGGCGCAGCCAGTTTAATACAGAGTGGAACAATTTCTGATTTGGGTGATGGATCGAGCGAAATGAAAACGAAGAAGAGGAAAAAGCTTAAGGGAAAGAGAGCGGTTGTGAGGTGGTCGAAGTTCTTCAGGTATAAGAAGAAGAAAGAATATCAGGAGAAAATCCTCTACAAACTGAGGAAGGTAAATATCTTATTCTTGTACCTCTTTGGTTTATGTTCTTTTCATCTCGAATGCTTAGCCATAAGTTTGAATTGATTAGTCAAAAGTGGGTTCACTGGTCACTTGTAGGACTTTGGGGCTTGCAATTAGATATCGTATTTTCTTACACCTTTGGTTTATGTTCTACTGGTCCTCCATGTTCATTGAATCCTTGTGTTGTAATTCTGTTATTTGTATCTGATCCACAAGAACTGACTTCTGAATTCCTGTTCAGAAAGGTAGAAATCTTATGTATCTTTATTTATAGTCTTACAGATGACAAACGAGAAATGGATTGATGCGAAGATGTGTTCTTTCTTTTTCTTTACCGGCATCATTTCCATTTTTCAGTTCTTGCTAGCAATTATGAGCTTCATGCTGTAAAGAAATCTATATTAACAAAAAATAGATCTCTATGTATGGAGCAACTATATAATGCATCTTATGGGTGAAAATTAAGATACATAATTTTGCTGCTACAGGCTAATTTGAACTTTAGACAATGAAAAATGATAGAAGTGACAGATATTTGGTCCTAAAATTCATTTTTGGTTGCGTTTTGCGTAAAAAATACCTTTGAAACAAGCAATGGCGTGTTTATTATTTTCTACTGATGAAAAGATAAATTGACAATTGTAAATATTCTTGGCATATCTATTGACTACAGTTTATAACTGCAATTCATGTGTGGTGGTTGTCATCTTCAGTTGGGCTCGGAAAAAAGAGGAAAGGCTTCTTTAAGCACTTAAGAAAATCCAGCCTAAGAAGCCATCTGAAACTACTCATGACCCTGAGATATTGACCCCCGAAGAGCATTCTGTTTTCTGAAGATGGGCAAAAAGTGCAAGAATTATGTCCCGGTTGGAAGGCGGGGAGTATACCAGGGTGTGATATAGAACATGCACTTGCACTGGAAGAAGCACTAGACCCTGAAAGTTATTGTGAAGGCGTTCTCACCAGAAGAGGTGAAGGAGATTGCTGCTGAGCTGGCAAAACTCAGTAGTGGGGTTGTGCTTGATATTCAGGAAGACAACACAATTACCATGTACCGTGGGAAGAACTACTCTCAGCCTCCAACGGAGATAATGTCTCCCAAGTCAACTCTTTCTAGGAAGATTCTTCCTTCTTTGTTCAAATTACTCATTTCAGTTTTTTTTTTTTATTTAATTGTTCATTTCCACACTCAGCGTGGAAGAGGTTTAATTGTCAATTTTGCTCTGTCTTAATTCTTGCCTATAGTCAAGTAAGCTGATGCCTGTTAATGGGCCTTTCCTCTTTGTTATTCCCTTGTAAACAGGCGTTGGATAAATCTAAATATGGGGATGCTCTAAGGGTTGTAAGGAAATATATCCCTAGACTTGAGCAAGAACTTCAGCTGCTTCAGGCTCAGGCTGGAAGTAAAACTGGTGCAGATTCAACGATGGATTCGGATATGGTTTCAGATTCTGAATCTGTCAGATATTTTTGAGACAGAAACAGACACTGAGGATGAGGAAAAGTCAGAAAAACCCCTTGGACGTTTTTGAAAAGTTTCCAGTACATAGTCATGCAGAAGAAGAAGATTTCGAAGAACATCTGCGTCAAATATCTGCTGGCTCCAGAAAAGAGAAATCAGCGGGACAAGACTTGTAGTTGCTAGATTTAGATGAAGTCGATAAATTGGTTTTGCAAGCCACCTCACTTCTGAAGAAAAAGAGGGGATAGAAGTTGCATTACTGATTGTCTCAATTGGCTACTCAATTTGGACGAGTAGAATTACTCCCCCATATATCTTCCCGTTGATGAAACTTTTGATCTTATTGGAGTAGAAGATCAAGCTATCCATATCAGACAATAACCTAGAAATAGGAAAGCAGCCGGAAGAGCATGCTACATATTGTCGCTTTGGCTCATTATAACTGCTGATTTCATTAGTCTGGTTTCACGTGACCTTGCAGCAGGGGTCACCAGATACTGTCAGCTCCATGCATCTTAGAAGTGCCCCAAGAATTACTTGACTGCTGAAGTTGGATTCGCAGGAAGCATACTTTATGCGGCATTTTCATTTTACCAACTGCATTATAGATACATCTGCCATGGCTTGTGCAAAGGGGGAACCCCTCCTCGATGGGATGCGGGAGACACTCGAGGGTGTGGAAAAAGAAAATTAACTAAAAATTTCTGGCAAGCCATGGGGGAGTGATCTGAGTTGAACTGTGGGTTATCCCTTCTTCAATCTTCAAGCTCCAACAGTAAGTACCGGCATTACACTCCATCAATTTTTCCCCCTTTTTTTTCTCTGTATATGTAATTTCTGTTCATAATTCAGATGTAAACGTTGCTGATATATGCCCACAGTATTGTCTCTCATGCTTTTTACCCGTGAATGTTGTTGTTTCAGTCAAAATTGAAGCTGTGTTTTAACGGGTTGGATAATCTGGAGAATTCTTGGATTTTAAGTCTGAGGAGTTGGATTCACGTGATTTGAAATTTTAGCATGAAACTGTCAGGCAGATGTTAATGCTTGTTTAGAGTTTTTGCTGTTGCTGAATTTTGCCTGCCCCTGTTTGGCGCATTTTGTCAGTTTTCTTTTATTGTATATAGATGCTCATTTAGAGGGTTAAAAGAAAAATTAAAAAGAAAAACCATATCTGAGATTCGTCTCTGCAAATTTCTCTCATGTTCTTCCCTGGTGAACCCAAAGTAAAATTGGAGGTGCTTTTCAGTGGTTAGGTGATTCCCTTCTATCTCATTTTCCAAGTGTTTGGTCGGCATGATTTTTTGAGTTGCATGATACTTCCTGGGAAATGCTGTATATATGTACTGGTTTAAATTGTATGCTATTGTTAATTTCTAGCTGCCTCTTCTGTATATACTGTCATTTCCATCTTGACGCATTTGGCTACTCATTTAGCATATGGCTACTGATTTGGCTAATTGTTAAATTGGATGATTATTAAGATAAGGCTTGCTTCTGAAAACAGATTCCTCAAACGAAAG
>CAVNYN010236641.1:0-15524 GCA_963692815.1 Nyctanthes arbor-tristis
CCCCTCTATGTAGTCTTCTCCTTATATGATATCAAGTTTTTAATTTTTTTAGCACATGTGAGAATCTAATTTCTCAAATCTTTATAATAAGTTAAATTATTTTAAATTATTCTTCCCGTGCATCACACGGGTGAAAAACTAGATTGTGTTAATTGCTTTCAATTTACTGTACATTATATTTATTGTAAGATGATGCCAATAGAAACGAAAATTTATTTTTACTTATTATTTATCATAATTTATTAAAACTAAATATTGATATTTACGTAGATACTTTGATAAGATGTCTAACCATGCAACTCACAGGCGAAAATCTAGTTGAATTAAAAACATTATCCTATTATCAAAAATATATATTGTTCCAAAAATATTACGTTAAAAACTTTTTGCCATCATATTATAGAGAACAAGTAGCTAGTTCTCCACCCGGGCTCGAAAAATTTTCTAGGATTTGGCCTTTTAAATTAGAAAGTTTAGAATGCTTTTTGAAGATGCTAATACAAAGTTATTAATAACGATCATCATATAAGCAAAAAATGTCACGTAGCATCTATATATATATATATACACATACATACATATATATATATTAAAGAACAGTTGGTTGATACAATTATAAAATTGTCTGACATAATTGATGGGATTTACCGCCCATGGCACTTATCTAGCACCATAGTTTATAATGACATACCACACCAATGAATGAGATTTTCATTAAAAAAAATATTGTTGCAAAACTAACAATGAATGATTGAACTTTTGACTTACACATATAAGAAGAACCTTTTAAACTAATGTGTCAATTTTTTTTTTTTTAACAATTTTCATTTATGTATCTCTCGTGTTTTCACTCAAAAAATATTACTATTAACCACATATATTTGAAATGGCAAATGAGCTAGCAATAATGACCCACTGATTAAACTATAAACTCATTGTGTTTACACTACAACTACTCTATCGTGTACAAAGAATTACAATCAAATATAATTTCTTATATCAAAACCTCTGCAAGGTCCACGCTGTTGTCACTTTTCATAAAATAATTGTTACAAATCTAATGGTGAATGATTGATATTGTGACCTGCATGTCAAGAAGTAGTTTTTAAACCATCGTGTTAACTTTTTTTTTTTTTTACAATTTTCATTTACGTATCGCTATTTTCGTGTGTTTTCATTTAAAAATATATTATCATTAACCAAATATACTTGAATTGACAATTGAGTTAGAAATGACACATCGGTTGAATCAGAAGCCCATTAACCCTGTATAGTCACTGGGAGGGTCAATGACCGAATCAATATGGAAAACTATGGCTGAGTTGATGTTTACGCTATAGCGAATCTATCGCATATAAGAGGTTACAATCAAATATAATTTCTTAAATCCAACCTATTTGATTTGCTTATTCAAATCAAATATTATCCCTAAATACTAGCCTCCAAAATTTTATATTATACGAAATGAGTTTTGTTTTCTTGACTGAGAATATGAATGCAAATTATTTATGAGAATGTGAATCAAACAATTCTACTACTACAAATATTGTATTTGAAGACTTTTTTAAAATTTATATTAGTTAAAATAAGTTGTATTGTTATATTTCAATTCATTCTGTGCATTGTAGGATGCTACTGATCTGAATAGCTACCCTGGTGACACAGGTATTAAAAAAATCTAATGGAGAAGGAATTGATGTTAAAATTCAAGACTCGGTGAAATTATAAAAATTTTGAAGAATATTAAAATGTGCAACTTAGATATTTATATTATTACTATTATATATTATCATTACTATCTTCCAATATTGATATAAGCTAGGGCTGGGGCATTGAGGTCGGGTTTGCTCCCGACTAGAATCCGACTCAAAAGTTAGTCGGGTTTCCATTTTTGGAACTAAGCCGGCTGGGTTCTGAAACTCGACTCAACCCGAGTGACTCGAGTTAGTAGTTTGGGCCGGCCCAGTACCGCAACATATCCAAAATTTAAAAAAAAATTAAAAGCTAGTTAAAATTCATTTGGGAGGCCCAAAAAAATTAAAACTTACCACAATAGGCCCAAATTCATTTCAACCAAAAAAACCTAGTTCTCTTTTAAAAAAAAAAAAAACCAAAAAAAACCTAGTTTCTACTTTCTACCCTAAACTCTCACGGCAGTAGTAGCATCCAGCAACAGCAGGGCGGATGCGGCTGCAGATCAGACTTCGGCAGCAGCTAAACACAATTTCTCAATAGGAATTGATCATCAAAATTCAGCAGAGTAGAAATTATTCAACAACCCGTCAAATACTAGCAGCATGTAGAGACACAATAAACAAGAACAAGTGATGAGAAAGCGGTGGCAGAAGCGGAAGCAGCGGCAACGAATCTGCAGTGGAGGTAAAGCTGTGGTTAGGATTTGAATTTGGGGGTTTAAGGTTCTTGAGAGTTGAGAAAATGAGTGTAAGTAGGGCATGGAGGTTTTGTGTAATTGTGTGAAACAAAAATTGTCAAAAGGAAAAATGAAATAACAAATAATCAAAATTCAAACACGATTTCATAAAAAAAAAATTATCAAATCGAGTTGAATCCAAAAGGGAAACTCGGGTCTAACCTGACTCGAGCTTTCGGGTCGGGTTTAATAGGTTAAGCGGGTCTAACTCTACTCAACCCGAGTAGGGTTCCCCAATTTCCCACTGGCGTTCGATCCTGCCTAGCCATTTAACGCGACCCGACCCATTGCGGGTCGGTTGAGTCAGTTTTTCGGGTTCCCAGATCCAATTCTCAACCCTAATATAAACTAATAGATATTTGGTTATTTTGCTACGGGCTCAATTGATGTTTGTACATATTTCATTAATCTTTAAATTGCAAAAAATTACATGTACTATAACATTTCCATTAAGTGTCATTTTTTAATAGTTCATTTATCTAATCATAAATTGTAGGATATAGATGCATTTCGTAATACCAGTTAGAAATTCAACTAACCCGAGTCACTCGAGTTAGCAGTTTGGGCGGGCCCAATACCGCAACATATCCAAAATTAAAAAAAATTTAAAAGCTAGTTAAAATTCATTTGGGAGGCCCAAAAAAATTAAAACTCGCCACAATAGGCCCAAATTCATTTCAACCAAAAAAAACCTAATTCTCTTTAAAAAAAAAAACACAAAAAAAATCTAGTTTCTACTTTCTACCCTAAACTCTCGCGACAGCAGTAGCATCCGGCAACAGCAGGGCGGCTGCGGCTGCGGCTGCGGATCGGACTTCGGCGGCAGTCAAACACAATTTCTCAATAGGAATTGATCATCAACATTCAGCAGAGTAGAAATCATTCAACAACCCGTCAAATACTAGCAGCATGTAGAGGCACAATAAACAACAACAAGTGATAAGAAAGGGGCGGCAGAAGTGGAAGCAGCGGCGACGAATCTTCATTGGAGGTAAAACTGCGGATAGGATTTGAATTTGGAGGTTTAAGGTTCTTGAGAGTTGAGAAAATGAGTGTAAATAGGGCTGGGAGGTTTTGTGTAATTGTGTGAAACTAAAATTGTCAAAAGGAAAAATGAAATAACAAATAATCAAAATCAAACATGATTTCATAAAAAAAAATATTATCAAATCGAGTTGAATCCGAAAGGGCAACTCGGGTCTAACCCGACTCGGGCTTTCGGGTCGGGTTCAACGGGTCAAGCGGGTCTAACCCTACTCAACCCGAGTCGGATTCCCCAATTTCCCACTAGTGTCCGATCCTGCCTAGCCATTTAACCCAACCCGACCCATTGCGGCTCGGTTGAGTCTGTTTTTCGGGTTTCCAGATCTAATTCCCAATCCTAATATAAACTAATAGATATTTGGTTATTTTGTTACGGGCTCAATTGATGTTTATACATATTTCATTAATCTTTAAATTGCAAAAAATTACATGTGCTATAACATTTCCGTTAAGTGTCGTTTTTTAATGGTTCATTTATCTAATCGTAAATTGTAAGATATAGATGCATTCCGTAATACCAGTTAGAAATTCAACTAACAATTATTTGATTTTAATGTATGTAGCACACAGTAAGGAGTCAAATTATGTAATTGAGACCCATAATGTTGGATTTCATTAAACAACAAATTATCTCAATTTTCTTTGTTCATTGTACACATTACCAATAAAATATCTTTTAATTACTTCTTCTAATTGTATATGTCAAATACTTATATGTGCTCATTATTCAAATGACGTCTCATGAATACAATCCATTGTCTTAATTTTCTTTACATTAATATAGGTAATGTGAGTTTCAATACATGAGTTGATACGTATTATTGCAAACAATTAAAATAGAAAATAGAGAATCCATTACATACTGCTAAGTAGCGTAGGATGTTCATAACTGCATACAGGTCGTATATTTTAGTTTCTTTGTGGCATCAACTATAACAAACACAATTATGCTACATTTTTATATATGAAATTTCTCTAGAACTTGTACGGGCGGAAATCTAGTTAATAACTAATATTACAAATATGGCAAATTTTATTATGCGATCTTAGAATTACCAATTACAAACGATTTATTTATTTATTATATAATTTGGAACAAAACTCTCCCATTTTTGGTACGGTGAGAGTATCTCCAATGCAAAGTCAATGTGAAATATCTTAGGTGTATATATGTCAAACAATGCGATTATTTATATATTGATATTACATTCAAAAAATCCTCAAATGCAATAATATCAACATTGTATATTTGGCAAGTTATAATTAAGTATTTTGAAAAAATGGCGTGAGAGAAATTTTTTGATTGGATAAATTAATACTTGACATTGTCATAGAGAATTCATGAGATGACATTATCTATGACAATGTGAAGGATTTTTTTTTTAAATAATGTTGAGCATTTAATGTGCTAAATAAATAATTTTTTGACAATTGTTAATTTATTTCATGAGTCATGATATTCTTCTTGATAATGTCAAGTATTTAATATATTAAATAAATATTTTTTTTGACAATTATCAATTTATTTTATAATTATGATTATATATTGAAGATGCTCTGAGCGTGAGCAGAGCAAGACAACAGCAAAACAATTAATCCTAATAAAAAATTGATCCAGAATCGTATGATCTCACAAATGGACCTGTGGCCAACTCTTTCAGCTGCCGTTCCCCTTCTTCATATTGTTGGGATAGGAAGGTATCATTAATTTCTTCTCGTTTTTTTTCCCTATTATTCATTTTTATCTATGTTTTTATTTTTATTTCTACTAAACTGAATCGATGTTAATTAATTAGTTAATATTGTTATTCAAGGGTATTTCGGTTTAAATTCTTCTGCGTATCCTTCGTTATCGGCACGGTTTGCTTATATTTTGATGTCCCAGTGAGTTTTTGAATTCGAATTGCATAATAACTCAGTCTCGAATCGGAGCTGCGCTGCAACAAATTTTGTGGTTGTTATTGCATTGTCAGCCTGATTGCCGGTGACTAATGTTGGAGGGGATAGTTTTTACTAACCTTCGTTAAAAAAAAATTGAAACAGAATAACTTCGCTTTTCGAGTTATCGGCTAAGTTAATAGTACTTCGTTTAATTCCAGGGCTACTCAAGGAGATGTGACTGGATTGAGTGTTACAAAATCTCTAGCACTTTCTACCGAGAAGGAAGAAGGTCAAATTTCCAGTCATTAATCCTGCCACTTGATATTGATCAGTATCTATTGAATTCATTACACATTGCTTTTGCAGAATCGTTTTTTCTTTCTTTCCCCCTTAATATCCCAATTGATTGAGTGTCTTCCTTCCATTCAATCAACGATTAGCTTGCTAGTTACCTAAACTTGGTGCAGACAATGCTGTTGGCTTTATGTTTTGATGGACGTATAAAAATTTTGTAGTCTTTGCACGAATTGTACATGCTGTTACGGTTTATGTTTCCAGTTAATACAACATATTAAGCCAATGCTTTCTGCAAGCTGTAATACAATTTAGATCCACTTATGTACGCTTCGGTGAAAATCTGGTATTCTGGGAATTTACTGCTTTTCATCTGATCAAACTTCGATAAATATTAGCAACACCCCTGATGAAAGAAAAAAACAAAGAACGTGTTAGCAACAGTAACAACTGGAATAATTTAAAGCAAAAGTTTTCTATGCTTCTGCCTTTTTGTTCTTCACCACATATCCTTCTTTTTTTCTTTGTTTGATTTTGTTGATTTTCTCCTATTATCTTTTTGGACAGATTACACTACCACTGGCATTCTCCAGTTAATGGCAGAGGAGAGCAGCAACAAAGCAACATTGCTTTCAGCTAATTGTCCTTTCACAAGGGTACCTGATCATCTGCTGATAGAAATCTTCATTCGTGTTCCTATCTCTGAGTGGAGCCAGGTCTCATGCGTTCAGAAGCACTGGGCTAATTTGTTCAGAGAAGAGAGCCTGTGGCATGCTGCTATTGTAAGATGTTTTCCTTTGGCTGGTCAGATTAAAAGGTGGCCAGGTCCAATTCCTTGTGGGTTGAGCAAAAGGTAGGCCCCATCTTTTGCTTTATGTACGAGTGTTAAAGAAGAACTACATATGAGTTATGAGAATATAATAAATTAATGAGTTAGCAACATTAAAAGCACTCAACAAATACAGACTTTATTTGATGAATTTTGATTAGTCTATTTGAGACAAGAATATGCTTATTTTTTCTCTGCTCATGTCTATGTTTATCTTATTTATTTATTTATTTATTCAGTTAAACTTGTTGGAACGAGTAACCTTATGGTACTGCCCATTTTTCAGGAGATTTGTGGCATTATATGTCTGTAAATACATCTTTTCGCTTGATGAAGAAATGGATGAGATTGTAGGTCATACTTATTTGTATCTGAAGGAGCAGCTTGAGATTTCAACAATGCCTCCCCCATCAGGCATACTTCACGGAACAATAATAGGTACTGTGTTAAATCATTTATCTTGTACATCTCTACTGATAACACTGAAATCGTAATTGCACAAGGAAACTATAATAAGTATTATGTCAGGAATCAACTTAGTTGTTAAGCTGAAACATAACGGGGTCTTTTCTTCATGCCTGTTATGTTATGTTATGGTGGGTTTATAAGTTTGCCTATTTACTCATAAGAAGAGTAGAGAAAATTATCAGGACTTCTGCCTTTTCTCTCTCAGTAAAAATACCATGTTTAGAAATAAAAATAAAATGAGATGAAAATAAAGAGAGGAAGAGGAGGCAGCTTGCCTTTTTTTTTTTTTTTAAAAAAAAAAAAGAAGTAAAAATACTGTGCTTAGATGTTGCAGAAGATTGGTTTATGGGTCATTTGTAGATAATGTAAAAAATCAAAAGTTGTTTGTGATGTTAATTACATTCTGCTCAACCTTTGGTGAATAGAAGATATATTGGATCAACAGTTCTCACTAACCCAGTGACCTCTTTGCTTTTAGCAGATCAATTTATTGCCTGTGGCAAGTCAAGAGACAAAGCACACGAGCTAGCTTCACTGATCTGGTTGGCTGTTATTGACAACTTTGAGGAAAATCAGGAAACTTTCATGTTAGTAAAACGTCTTGCAAATGAAGGAGATGTAAGAAAATTTCTAATCATTTATCTTTTTATCAACTGGTCTTGAAAATAAATGAAACCTAAGTTTCTATCATTAGAGCGTTACACGGACTTGTCATCTTGTTTAAGCTCATGCGTAATCACAGCTTGCAGTTCTCTAGACTGGAAGGAAGTTTTATGCCCTGCAAGTCACTGTTCTGTAGCCATTTTTTCCTATATTAGAAGAGACTTCACAACCCTGATGGTTTGAACTATAGAGGGAAAAAAATAGTAAAAAATAAAAATTATGTACCCAAAGAATAGAAACATAAGAAAGGCTGATTTGTTTCTTATGAAGTTGTCATTTGGACACAAGCAGTGATGTACAGTCTCTTTTGCTACTTGTTTTTTAGCCACTTAATTCACTAGCGCTTAGTCCTGAATCACTGGTGTGAGTTCTGCCTTGTGTGGAAGAATAGTTGAAATTAAATTTTTCTTATATTTTCGGTGTTATCTCATTCTTTCTCGTTTTCATTTACAAGCCCCCCTTTCTGATGTGGCTATCTTGCTAAATCCTGTATTAATAGCATGCTAAATTTCCACTGCATTAATTAATTAATAAAAAACATAAACTTACTTGCAGGTTTTCTTGTCGTATCCCTATTCAAGATCATACAAAGTTCAGTGGAGGATTTTTGAAAGGCTTTTTACAGATTTTCGTGACTGCTTTACTCTGTCAGATTACTATGATCTGTTGGCGCTTGCCAAACAAAAGTTTCAGCCAATTCCTTCTGCTTGGTTAGGTTTCTAGCTGATATCTACTTGGTGTTATGTGTACAAAGTTGTCCATAAATTATGTATCTTACAGTTTCTGAAAAACAGAGCAATGCTTGTAAAGTTTATCATTTTCTTGACCTTAAATCTACGCCGTGGTGTGGTTTTGATAGTGTAAATTTTTTTTTTTTAACGTATGGAACCTTCACTGACTTCAAACTACAGGTTGCCAGCATTAAACTCTGGCTTCATAACTTGGTGGAGTTGTAGTAAATTGTAGATGTTGCACATTCTGGTCCGGTTGGATGTACAGACCTTTGCACTGTTAAGCATTAGAGTATTATTTTACATTCAATTCATGTGCGATTACGCAGTTTTTGTTCAATCATATGATAATATACGGTGGCCATCAAATTCATAACTTTAGACCCAAACAAATCAATGTAGTCGTAGGTGACAAATACTTATCGTTGTTAATTTTATTGAAATTTCAATTATTGCTTGCCAACCAGCAATCAGCAGTCAGTAAGCACGATAACATGTTATCAACATTTGTAAGTTAAAATCAAAACATTAAAGGATGATTATCATAATTCATTGAAATAGCAGTTGTTAGGGTGGGCACAATGTTTAAAAACCAACCCAAACCACAAAACCAACCTGCTATGGGTTGGGTTGGTTTTTAATTTACTGGTTTTAGTTAATTGTTAGGTTGGGTTGAGTCCATTTAAAACCAATTCAACCCGTCTCTTATCTTTGTGCTAAACCATTTGGTACTTCTATATCTGCAAGATTCAGAACAGAAGCCACTGGTTCACAAAGTTGTGAGTCAGGACCGAAAGACAGAAGTTCTGGAATCATCGGACTCAGATAAAGGGTTCGGTTGGGATTCCCCTGAAGCTAGAGCTTCATCCTTTTCTTGTGCCTTTGATTCACAAAATTGTCCTGCCAACTGGTCCTAGAATTCAAAAATAATTCCCATGAGTTTGACCTAAATCTTTATGCCGTATGCATCAAGTATATAATAGAAAATCAAAGTGAGCGTGGAGTTTTCAGAACTTATTCCCCTTCTGCCAAACTAGGAGTTGAAAATGGAAGAGTTAATTATCTCAAATCGTATTTAAGTTTTCAAAAGTGTCGCCGGAAAACGGAGATTAAGAATGTGACAGCAGTTACCGGCGGTGGATGAGAGAGAAAAATTAGTATAGAAGACGAGAGAGGAATCAATGGCGGTGGAAATGTTTCACAGAGGATTTCAGCCAAGAAAATTCTTGTTGATGGACGGCTTAAATGGCTTGTTGAGAATTATTTTAAAAAAACAAAAAAGAAAAAGAGAAAACCCAACTCAATGGCCCACCTGGATTGGGTTGGATTGGGTTCGAGTGCCAGGTGGTTTAGATTGAGTTAGTAAATATATGAAATCAAATAGAAAATGGGCTGAATTGGTTTTGTCCCAAAACCAACAAAACCAGCTCATTGCCCACCCCTACTTGTTCTGTCACGTGTCAGAATAGTCACTTGCGGCAATAATTTTCACTTCATCTATTTTGGTAAGCAAAAAGTTTCAATGTTGGTTCAAGTTTAGTAGCTTCTTCTCTTTAAGCTATAAAACGTAGGGTTATTTTCACTCTAGGTCCCCAATCTTTCAATTTTATATTAATTTTGTTACTATTCTTTTTTTAAGTCTGATAAGTCTCCAAGCTTTCATTTATTATCACATTAGGTCCTCAATAGCACTTTTCGTCTCCAATCTTTCAATTTTCACTATTAGCCCTTATTCAAATGACTATTATGCCCTTACTTCTTTGTTTTCACTATAGATCCCCAACATTTCTATTTTTATACGATTTTGTCCCTATTATTTTTTTAGGCATATAGAACCTCTAACATTTCATTTGTTGTCGCATTACGTTGCTAACAACATCTTCCAACATCAACCTTTCAATTATTAATTTTAATTCCTATTAAAATTATTATTATACCTTTAATTATTTAAATTAAAAATAAAGAATTATATAAAATAAGAACTCTACACATCTTAGCCCGTAGTGATATCAAAAAATTCGATATGCACCAAACTTGATCGATATCTAATTTGCGTAAAAAAGTTTCTGACCTGAGAATCGATATAACAGATTGAATCGGATTTTTTGATTCATCACAGATATAGATCAAGGTGGATAAAAAAATCATTTTTAATTTACAAAAATAAAACTGAACCTTAAGGTGCTAATTCTATTTTTTTGTAGATCCACAATTGGTAGATCATATTTGATTGAGATAGATAACAAATTGAGGGCAAATTAAGGTGAAAATCACAAGAAGAGACAAGAAATGAAATTGGAATAAAGTATCATGCCTATGTTTATTTTTAATAAATCAAAAATCAAATTTTTGGGGTTGACCTACCCAATTCCTATCCGCCACGTGATTTGTCGTAGATCAAGAAATCATATCGTATTCGTCACGCTGATATTTAAATTGACAATTTTCTTCGACGCGAATTTGATTTCTATCGAAATCGTTATAGATCGATTTTTTTATTATCATTATTTCCGATTCCGATTGTTGCGATTTGATTGTGTTGGAGTGAGTTAGGTGTAATTAACCATATTTTATATAGTTTTGTTTACTTACCCCTATGGGGGTAGATTAAAGTCTCCTCTCATCCTATATGGCATGCCACATGGGCATGCCATTCATTCACCAATAAAAAAAAGGGAAAAGAAAAGAAACCCCCAGCCCCACCCCACGCCAGCTCTCCCCTCCTGCAGCAATGAATGCCGCTGGAAGTTGCACAAGAAATTGGGATTTTTTCTTCTGCAGCAGAAAAAAATGGGGGGTTCTTCCCCATTCCCGCCACAGGATCCGGCTGCGGGAATGGGGGAGAACCCCCCATTTTTTGTACAACTTTCGGCGGCAACGAGGGTTGTTTGTGGGGGTAGGAGTGGAGGTTTCTTTTCTTTACCCTTTTTTTTAATTGGTGAATGAATGACATGTCCATGTGGCATGCCATATAGGATGGGAGAGACTTTAATCTACCTTACGGGGATAGATGAACAAAATTACTATTTTATATATTTTTTTATTTTTTATTTAAATAATTAATAGTATTAACAATAAATATTAAAATTTTATGTATGAAAAGTGTTAATGGGGATATAACACGACAAAATCTGAAAGATTGGAGCTCATATACGTCGAAAAAATAATAAGGACAAAATCGTATAAAAATAGAAAGGTTGGGGACCAATAGTAAAAATAAAGAAGTAAATGCATGATAGTCATTTGGATAAGGACTAATAGTGAAAATTGAAAAGTTGGGGACGAAAAGTTACATTGGGGACCTAATGCTATAATAAATGAAAGGTTGGGGACTTAGCAGGCTTAAAAAAGAATATAGATAAAATTGATATAAAATTGAAAGATTAGGGACCTAGAGTGAAAATAACCCATAACTTAAATGAAAAGGGTAGGGTAATAATGTAATTTTAAAATGTTTCTCTAGCGTCTAATTTCAACAGTGTCGTAGACCGAGTCCCATAATCATTCTGAATATTATTTTAATATAAACAGAAGAAATGAAAGACTCGAAAACTTGTCAATAGCGTGGTGGATTGCAGATGCGACATTTGTATTTTATAAACTCTCTCTTACGTTTGTGTGTCTCTCTCTCTCCCTCTCTCTCTGTATTTTCACCCTTTCTCTTTGTGGGTTTTGAATTTGGAACTGGAACTGGAAATCCTTTTGGAGAATTCATCAGAGTTCTCCGACACGGTGAGTTTCGATGATGCCTACTCGAAGGGTTTAGTTTAAGACTTATTATTATGATTATTTCTTTTTTGACTTTACTCTTTTTCTTAATTTTATCGTTTTTAACTGGGGTTTTGGGGTGTGCTCAGTTTTCTGTTTTGCTAAGTAATTTTGCTCAAGCTCTGGCTGATAAGGGATTATAGTCTGAAACTTGTTAATTTTTTTCTGTGTAGTATTATGCCTTTATTTTTCAGTTATTGTTCAAAAACTAAATTTAGGTGAATAAGATCAGTTTTTAGTTGAAGTGATGCATTAAAATAGCAGCCATTTTTATGTTGAATGAGGAGAATTGTTTGTTGAATCATGAACACCGTTGTGCCTGAATATTCAGTTATTAATGGAGTAGATGGAACGTGTATGTCTAAGATTAAAAAGTTCACTTATAAGTGAACAAAAGGTGTAGAAGTCACTTGTTTTGTCGGATAGAGAAAGTTACTAATATGCTTGTTCTAATTTTTCGTTGCAAAAAGCCAAAAGCTTTTGGCTTTAAGCTTGCTTCAGCTTACATGTCTTACTGATAATAGTGATATCTTGTTGTTTTTTCCTTGCTGAAGAAATGTGAAAATTGCTGCTAGAAGGTGCCTATCACAGTTTTTCCAGATAGATCTGCAACTGAGAACCCTATGAGAATTCTGGAAAGCAGTCAGGCTCAAAAGTGGGCATCTTCTAAGGATACTGCATCAAGTATAGCTGATGAACTGGGCTTGCTTCTTAAAGCACATAATACTCACGGAGACCGAAGTAACATGGGTTTCAACCGTAGTGACAGTGCACCTCCGAGTGTGGAAGGTTCATTTGCGGCTTTTGGCAACCTTATAAATCGACAGAGCTCTGGTTCAAATTCAAGTTTGCCAACTCTAAGCAGTGCACTAGAATCTTTTCAACCTGAGGAGCAACTACGTGCTGATCCATATTTTGCATACTATTCCTCAAATCCGAAGCTTCCCCCACCTGTTGTCTCAAGGGAAAATAGGTATCAGGCTTCTGGAAGTAATTGGAGATTATCATCTCCTGAGGGTAGCAGTCAATCTTTTCATGTGCCAAGAAGTTCTCTCCCAATTCATGAAGAGGAGCCCGAAGATGCAATGTCATTCAAAAACACTTCTGGTGACTTGGAAGAAAGTAGTAGCCGTATGATGCCTGGACAGAACAGAGTGTCTTTAACTGGTCGTAATAAAAGTTTGGTCAATCTAATACAGGTAGAGGATTTGTTAATCTTTTCACAACCCTGTGTGGACAAAGATGTTTGTGTCTGAAATCTGATCATTTTTGAAATACAATAATAATTTTAAGAAATTTTGGCCTATTTCATTAGAAATTCTTAAGTAGCATGAAGCCATATCATCTTTGGAGTGTGTACTTTTACAGTTAATTTTGGAAATTAACAAATCATCCTTTTTGTATTGGTTAAAAAAGGTGAAGAGAAGATCAACTTCTAATGATTTTAATGTTATAATATACCAACTCTATAAGTAATTCTCCCCCATGAAGATATAATACAGAAGTAGTTCTGGTCATGTAGACTGGTGTTCTGTTCATGTAGACTGGTGTTTTTGTGATTGATGGATGGGTCTTGGGGAAAGAGTTAGAGACGAGCGCTCAAGGGGCTAGTCAACTGTCGTGATTTTTTTAATTATTTTTAATAATTCATCTGATATTGTTGCTTGTTACCTGTGTATTATTTCCAATATATAATGGAATCAGTAAGTGAGACATAAACAAGTTCCATTTTTGTGGAGTCAGAGTTGATAAAAGATCTCATTAATCTCCCAAGCATTATTTTTTGACTTTGTTTTCCAGAGTCACACAGTTGACACCATCACCATACTTTATGAGAAGAATCAAATTTAAGTGCATTCTGTTAAAACTGCAGAACATTGGTATTATTTTTATTTTTATATTTTATATACTAAGAAACATTTGGTCAATAGTTTACGTGCATGAAAAGGAGTGGAGTGAGATGGGATGTTAAAATATATGCTCACTCTGTATCTAGACAATGATATTGCAATTTACAAATATTTATTACCTTTTCCGTTATGTTAGCTCTTGATTATTTTTAGGACTTCACTTGAATAAATCTTTCACATAGGCTTGTGCTTTCAGAACGAGCATTAGCAGTCATGAAGTATAGTATTCCATGCACAGGAGTATTGTGTCTCCTAGTGCCATCTTTTACCTTTTTTTCCCCTCTCTTTGTTGTTGTGCTATTAAAGGTCAAGATGCCTATAATACAAAAGTAGTAAAAGTGAGGCTGCTAGGAATGATAAATGAGGAATGAGGAGAAAGCAAATATAAGTCAACAATTGGGTTGACGCCAATTTATTAAAAATTGAAGGACGAGGTCTTAGGTGTTTGGATCATCTTTCGTGTTGAGTTAAAGAGGCCTTTTCTTTTGTCATTAAAGAGATGTGATTCTAGGAGAGCAAGTTGGAAGACCGACGCGTTGACAAAAATTAACATGGTATGTTGTAGTTGCTATGTTATAGTGCTTTAGGTCTACTAATAGAGCAGCCAGTCATTGAAATAGAATGACAAAAATGGTTTATGTAGCCAACTCTGACTATATAGGGAACAAGGCTTATTGTTTGTTTTTGTTCTGATTATTATTCTTTCACACGAGGGGCAGAAGGTCTTTCTTGTGTTTCCTGATGAATTTACCAATTTCTGTTGACTTTGACTTCTAGGAGGATTTTTCTAGCACACCTTCACCAGTTCGTAATCACTCTCATTCACCGAACCATGTTATGACTGAAGAAGTAGCTGACAATGACGTTGAGACCCTTCCGTTGGAAAAGCTTTCTCTCAGTGCTTCAAAGTCGCCTGAATCTAGGTCAAAACTCGACACTTCTGGGGGTTCACCTTCCTCAGATAAGGGTGATTTAGCTGGTAAAAATGTAGGCTCTGGGAATGATCTTCTTAAAGTGGAGGAGAGCAGAAGTAAACACGAGGGAGTATTTTATGGAAAGAATGTTCCTAAGCGGCCGAATACGTACCTTCATCAGCATGATGGACCCAGTCAAGGAGCAGATAGTATGCAAAATCAGAGAGAAATCTCCATTGGACATGTTCAATTCTCCTCAGCCGAGCTACAATCACTTCTGCACGCCCCTGGACCCAAACCCCCTTTATATGCAGCAACAGCTGCCGCATCTATGGGTCCTGCCGATCTTTTTATCCCAACCTAAATCCTTCTGGCTTATATGCTCCACAGTACAGTGGGTACGCTTTTGGCTCTGCATTTCTTCCCCCATTTGTAGCTGGATATCCAACTCATTCTGGTTTAGGTATGCCTTTCAATGCCGATTCTGGGCAAAGTTATGGCGGTCAAAATGCTGTTGCTCTGTCTGGGGATAGCATCATGAGAAGTACCAATATGCAGAATTTTGACAAATTCTATGGACAACATGGACTA
>CAVNYN010236645.1:0-77138 GCA_963692815.1 Nyctanthes arbor-tristis
AGTGCATGGGAGAACGCAGTGGGCATGCTTTGTTTTTAAATGGAATCCTCTCTTCACTCTTCAACACACTCTCTCTCCTCTTCTCCCTCTCTCTCTCTCTCTCTCTCTATAGAGAGAGAGAGAGAGTCCATACTGTCCTTTTCTATGTGTCCCCCCAAAGCTGCTGAGACGAAGGGTTAAAAGAGTTGAGAGAAATTTGAATGATTATACATCTTTATCTAACTTTAAAATTAAAATATTTACTCATGCTTAAGTATAGGTATGAATTACAAGTTTCTATTCAGTAGTAGAAACTTGATATAGTGTTAAAATAGCATTATTCCTGGTGTGTGTGTGTGTGTGTGTGTGTAACATAGGATATGAAGCAATTAAGGTTATAAATGAAAGTTATGGTTAAAAAATGGTGTAAATTTTTTTTGCCTAAGGTCAAAAAATATTTGCTTATACAAGATTAAGTTTAGGCATGACTAAGTTTTCATGGAGCCTTCACATGTGCTTAAGGGTTATCTACGAACAAGAAATACCCCAATAAGTAAAGACGTATCACATGAAAATTTACTTAAAAAACAGGAAAACATTGGCTTTCTTAAAAGGTAAAAGTCCTTTCGTACTTATTTTTTATAATACTGATATGTTGAATAATATTGCTAATTTATCGTGATATCTTTGTTTTATGGAAAACAAATGCATTTATATTACATGAGTTCCCTTATGATACCATCTGCATGGCATCTTATAACACCATTAGTTGACTTGAAAATGGGCTATGCGAGCTTGACAAATGACGTACAATCATAGGGGTTGTCAATTATTTTCTTTTTTTTATTATTAATTACTTGAGAAAATGAAGTTAGTGGACGGCGTCATTCGGGTGGTGCTGGAAAATTTTCACATAGGATTTGAAGGAATTGAGGTCTAGAAAGTTGTGGTTGAAAAATGGGGTTAATTTTGTCTGGTAGCAAGAACGTTATGTTAGAGAATCCAGAGCGGGGGTGAATATATATGCATTGGGAGGGTTACACTGCCGCACGTGACGGGGATATGCTGCACATTTTATCCGGCGGGATTCCTGCTATTGTTTTTGTGGACACTATGAGGGCTTGGGAGTTTGCAACCTCAGCTAGTCAGCTTCTTGGGAATTTTTTCTTTTTTTTTTTTTTTTTTAAAGATTGTTAAATTTTGTAAAATGTAGTAATTTTATCCTTAATCTTTTTTAATCTCTATAGCCTCTAGTCTTTTAAAAATTCTCATAAAATGTCTTTATGGGCAGTATCCGTCCATTTTAATTGTTAAAGGGAAAAAATTGACCTTCTCAAACCTCATATTAAATAAAAAACTAAAAACAACAATTTTTTTAAAAAAATTTAAAATAAAATATTAAAAATATTCTTATTCCTTCTTTCCACTTCCTGATCTCTAGTAATAATTTCATTACAGCATTACACAAATCAAGAAATAGACGATGGCAATAAAAGATTCAAGTATTTTCTTGAATCTGAATTTCTGAATAACTCTTTCTTAACGGGGGTGACTGAGACTGGATAGTCTGTGATTGTAATGAATTCTTAAAAAATTTGTGTTCATTTGGTACACAATGTGATGGCTTTTTGTCCTTTTTTATTAATTTTTTTATTGATGTGGGGGTAAAAAAGTTATTTTCTTTCCATTTAAGGATCAAAATGGACGGGCATATGTTGTACTTTTTGAAAAAAGGGGATCAAAACGGACAGATTCCCTCCATAAGGACCTTTTGTATAATTTTTTAAAGATTAGGGACTCTAGAGGTTAAAAGAAATGTTAAGGAAAAATTGCTATATTTTACAAAGGTTAAGGACCTGCTGTGAAATTTACTTTTACTTTTTATTATTGTTGTTGTTACTACTAGAGCAAGTCGTGAGTGTCGAATAACACTATTCTATCACCGTTATCCATTGAATCAAGCATAGAGAATATTTTATAATCGATAAAAATCAATAAAAGTTTTTCCTTTCAAAGATTCTAGATGAAACTTGTGATAATCTTAGATTTTCTGCTTCCTCAGCTCAACTCCTCTATATATATATGTGTGTGTGTGTGTGTGTGTTTTCTGTAGTTGGAAGCAACCCAAATCATAACTCCCGAATAGACTCGACTATAAAAATATGATTGAAAGAGACAAAGGTTGAAGTCGAGGAAATTGTGATCGTAAGACTACTTTGTCGCTTATAAATAGATTTCATGTCGTAATGCCCTTAAACTAACATGTAGTCATCAATGATACTCTCGACTGCGACAATACGACTGAAAGAGACAAAGGTTGAAGTCGAGCTAATTATGATGATAAGGCCACTCTGTCGTTTATAATTTCGTGCCACGTATTTAAGTCGAAAATGCATTCATCAATGATACTCGACAATACAGTTCGTAAACTTTCCAAACATGAGAAAGCGTCGAAAAATTGAAAACCCACCTAAAATGTCCTCTTCATATTCATATCAATTAGCTGTAGTACCTTAACATGCATTATTATTAATTTATTATTATCGCTACACCTTGGCAGGGCTTTTAATGCTTTGTTCAATAATGTCGACATCATGCACGTGGTTTTGTATCTCTTGTGAGCAATCAACACATTTTGGATTGAAATCTGTAGGGTTAGAACTCACTAAATATATTTTGTACATTATCTTCTTTATTACTTTGGTTCAGTATCACAAACTGGCGACTAGGGATGGGTATGGTGTGGGAAAAATAAAGTACTCGACTGAATGACAACCCAACTTGACTCGAGCAAAGAACATTTGTTCTGTTTATCATCATCAATCGTTTCTTTTCCAACAAAGTTATAGACTCGAACAACACATGTTTTGTAGACATAGTAGCGATACATGGTAAGTCTCCATCCGAGCTTTTTGAATTCAAACTAAAAGAGTAGAGGGATGGATGCATATGCATTTCAAGTGTGAATTTGTTGCTTGTTGGGCACAACCTGTCTAAGTAGTGCAACATCTTCATGCATTCTCCACATGCCTGTTGTTTACTTTTCTCCCACATAATTTGCAATCCTTGGTGAATACAACCAACAACCCATGTACTTATACATAACTCTAGACATTGTCATAGATGGGTCCCACAACACCCCACCCCACCCTTCTCTTCATACGTGAGGGAGGGAGTATTCTATACGATGGCCATACTATTCTATGTGGATCAACCACCCAACAAGAAGAGGTCCTCTCAAGATGGTGGCTCACCCCAATTCGGTGTTCGAGGAACTCGAGGAGGCCTCACCTCATTTGGCTAGGGAAATTCATGTAATGAGGTGACAGTGAGTCATTGGACAGGGGTCCCACACCGTTCACATGGAGCAGATGTCCTACGAAAGACATTCTCTTTACATAGGGGAAGAAAGTCTGCAGTAGGGTTGGTTAAATCTTCCACCATGTGGTGTGTCTCTCCTAACTCGCTAGATACATTGTGCATCCTCCGATGGCAACAGGCAGAAGTGTTCATCTAACTGAATGCAGTGATGGGAATTTGGTTTCAACAAGATAGCAATAAAAAGGATACGAAAAATTTTCACATTTCAGGATTGTGTTAAACACGAGTACACTGAACATGCATATGACAGATTAAGCAGACACAAACCTTACAAGAAAAGACCTAGCCTTTGGAGAGGCATAAACACGATGCAGCTTGAAAAATGTCAAGAGAGACGATTCAATTGTAATCAACATACAGCAGCTGCTGCTGCTGCTTTTTGGAACATGAAACTATGATTTCTTGAAAATTTCTTTAGAGTCAACAGAAAAAACTAACGATTGATTTGGTGTGTATTAAAGACATTTACTTCAGACAATGCGGTCATCAAGCATGAAGAAAATTGCCACTACTCTGTCATGAGCACCCATCTGAATACAAACAAATACCAGCCCCCTCCATCTACCCTGCTTATGGAATAGAATACCAGTTGCCACGATTATCTCGCAAATTGCAATAGCTTATGGGAAGCATTTCATCCTCTGCATGGTTCATTGGTGGAGTCCACGTTCAAAATTAAAACCTAAATGCATTTATGATGAAATGAAATCTGAATAGCTGATAGTAGGTGAATACCCGTCTTTCAATTTCGACAGCAGATGCAGCAAGCCTCCTTTTCAGGACTAGCCTGTCCTCTTCACAATTTTCGGCCTCGGTATCTACAACAAGTAGCAAGAAACTGAAGTTTACAGAAGCTCTGATGTTCTTTTTCCCCCCTTCCCCCCCTTAACAAAGAGACGGTGGATTAATGGGACTTATTAAGGTGGAAACTTGGAAAGAAAAGGAAATACAAAAAAGAAGATATTTTTGACTCGAGCACAGGAACTGCTTTAAGAAATTAGACATGCCAAGGAACAGGAGATATTAGACAACCAAATTGTGCTGCAGACCATATAACTGCTATACTGGTTCAACAATGAATGTAAGAAGTTTTGATGTCAAGGCTAGTACAAAGCAATCGACATTCCAGATAAGATTTTGTCAGTCTAAACCAAGTGTGAGCAAGCATCCATTATGGGTGGATTAGCAAAAAAAACTGCATTTATGTATATACATTATGTGCGCGCACGCGCACGCTTGTCCTGTTTTTCCTAGGTTCAGCCACCAAAAAAGAAAAAAACTGCATCTGGGTATCCCATCTATGCCCAAGGCCCATTAGTCAAAACTGACTAGAGAACTGCAAAATATTTCTTACCATAATAATATGATGACAGTATAGTTATGCGCTCTGTTGGCTGGAAAAGAAAGACATGAAGTAAGCTTAAGTCTCAAAAACCAGCATGAGAGAGAAATTAGGAAAATATGTTAATGAGTAATCAAACGTAAGCCCATAAACAGTGACGCTTTAGGTAAAAGCAAAATCAGTTTCACGAATGAACCCGAAAGTCAAGAAGCATATATTTTTTTGGATGCAAACTAAAATTAAATTCTTTACTTAGGAAAGTTAACATGCTCTTTATGGGTTTAAAGAGTCCCAACAAGTAAGAAATCAAACTTATTAAAAATAATTAAACTAACATGGCATAAAATCTGGAAATAAAAACCTTAGTTTTCTCTCCTAAGAAAAGCATTTAAACTTGAAAATTATTAAATAAAAAGATCTTGTATGATCTCCATTAAGCACATTTTTAAATATGCTACATCATTTAGAATAATGAGAGCAATATATTCTCTAGCGACTGGTCCCCCCCCAACCCACAACCACACCCTTTTTTTTGGGGGGGGGAGGGCATTACTGTCCGATGTGGGTGCATCAATGCAATGCACCTAGCATGCATCCACACATCCACATGGGACGGGAAGTGCCACAACCGGATTGGTTATCTGTTCAACATTATAAAATTGTCAAGCACTTGGAAAGAGTATAATCACGTTGTTGGACAATGCACAGTATTATCATATATGTAGTTAAGGCATGTTCCCATATAGCATATTAAAGCATGTCATAGGAATGGTAAGATTGTTTTAACTTCCTTTTGTGATCCAGGGAGGGGAGATCGTGTTAAGCTCGTGAACATGATGAAATTCAACAAAAACTGTGAGGATAAATATAGTTTTTCTTGAGGATAAATATACCATTACGAAGATTCCTTCTTTCCGGGTAGGGAGTTGCTCAAGCTTTCTCAAAGTTTCATCACCCTTTGTAACTTTACCAAATATAGCATACTGAATGGTAACCAGTAAGTTATGTGTTATAAATGATATAAAGCGTCAGGAATACACAAGCAAGAAACGGAGGGGAAATAAACTTTTCCAACATACCTGACCATCAAGGTGAGGAGCATCTCCAAGGAGTATTGAAAAGGAGGATGATGCACTGTTGGGATCAGAGTATCTACAAAAAAGCACAGAGATCTTGAAAATTGTTCGCCTAAAAATACTAGTAGTGAAAAATTATGAAGTGTAAAGCCAGTGAAATTGTGATGGCAGCAAGAGGTAAATCAACAACTAAAACAGCGAAATTGTGATGTGCTATTTGTACATGGAATTTTGAAGATACGGAATCCAAATGAAACTATAATGGTGTGTTTGACTGCCAATGATTTTCCATGGAAAACGGCTTTTTTCACCTAAACTCCTACGTTTGTGGTGTTTGATTGACATTTTTTTCATGAAAATATTTTCCACCTTTTGGTCAAGTGACCACATTTTCCTTAGGGGGTGTAGGTTTTTTGTTTTCCAGGTAATTTATACTTTTTCTCGTAAATTTTACTTTCAATCAAACATGTTACAATTTATTTTCTATGGAATTCAATTATTGGTAATTCAATTGACAGGAATATATTTTCTTTCCAAGTAAATTCCATGTTTTTAGTCAAACGCCCCCTAAAAGCATGTAATTAGTTAATTTTATGTATCCTCAAAAGTAGAAAGAAGTCCATACAATGATGATTGAAGAATATTGCTAGAACCAAACAATTTACCTTCCCATGGAAAGAATTCCTCTTACATGTTTGACATCACTGAATTCACCAACAACGGTTTTCTCAGCTTCCAACTTCTGCACTGCGTTCATGGGAGCACTTCTTCCTCCTACAACATCTGCCACCTGGGCAACGAATCCCTTATCTACCTTCACAGCCAACAATTTCCATTATGCATTTTGCATTGTGACTAACAACATATAAAAAGTATTCATTATTTTTGTCATAACTAGATACCCGAAAAAAGTGATTGGTATTATAGCATCCCAGTCTCACAAGCTTGAAGATGTGCGCAACTGTTATTGGAGCAACACTAGGGTAGAAACCAAATTCAATGTCACCGTAATTAGTCTGCATGCGAGACACATCATATTAATAGATAGAGCTCATGAATAACAACATACATGAAAAGGCAAAGGAAGGTTGTCGGCACAAAGGCTTGCTCAGAAGAAAAAGATTCAAACATTCAGTGATGCAACTTATCATATCACATCTCCTAGATAACATGTTCTCACAAAACATGATAACAAGTTGAATTATCTTTTCATATATTCTCTACGGGTTTCTTCATCTGAAACATGCTCTTGAAATGTTTTGACCTCTCATATTTCTTTTCTTTTTCCCCATTTAAGCCGCGGGATTTCTTGTCCCAACCACTTAGAAAATAGAACTTGATGCAAGAGCCCAACTTTTTTTTCCCATTTTCCCCATTTTCTTTTCCCTGAAATCAGGAAAATATTATCTATTGTTTTCACCTTGAGGCTTCTAGCTCAGAGATGCACAGTAGGAACAAGAGGAAAATGTCCAAATTCTTGAAAGATCAGAAAGGATTGCAACAATTTTAGAATCATATCCGAAATCCTGTTTCATATATTTCGTAATGCAGCTCAAAGACCAAAAAGTAGAGTACCAGTTAACCAAATTATCTATACCAATAGTCAAATTAACCAATTATTGCAATTAACCACTTACGGAGACAAAAAATCAAATTCAACCAATAATCGCAATTAACCAATTATTTCCCAATACATTAGTATATCTATACCAAATACCCAATTTCTCAAAACCATCCAAGATCAACACCATTGTCAGGAAAACAATATATGAAGCATTTATATAAATGTAATTTACCTGAAAGACCACACGGGTGGATCCTAATTCTGGTTCTGCAGCATGAGCACAGTTGAAATCACAGCTGAAGAGGCATATACATGCAATTAACACGAAGATCGAAACCCTTTTACCTCTCCACAGTGCCGGCGACTTGGCACCCGACCGCATTGCGAGTTCTGAATTCTGGTGATCGATTGAGGTACAACTAGAGATTAGAGTAGCGCGGTTTCCCACTCTTTCAAGTCAACCCCTTTCTTCAATACTGAATCAACAGCGACGAATTAACATTTGCAGTAATTGGTGGGCAGTACAAATTGGTGGATTAAGTTGCTACTATCAGGATTGATGTGTGAAGTTGAGGACTTCCATAGTTTTCTTTTTTTTTTTTTTGGTGGCCCCCCTCCACCTGTTATTTTTCTTTATTTATTTACTAGTACTACTCGTGCATTACACAGGAAGACATTTTAAAAATAACAAGTAAAAATGGAATAGATCATTAAGTAACGAATATTTAAAAATAAAAAAGAATCTAATATATATTTCATTGTACTTTTAAAATGAATCATGTATATATTTCATTATACTTTCAAGATGATCAACTTGATGGTATGGCTTGTGTCAAACAATTAGTCTCGATCTGACATCATATAGTATGACTTGACTATATAGTATCTTAATAAAGTTTTTCCCTCTTCTTTCAATATATTGTAAAATCCTAAAATTCATTGACTGTGACACTGTTTATTTAATTATTAAGTGGGTTAATTACTTGCTAAATATGAGATGAAATTAACAAAAACTAATATCGTTAGGATGCATTTCTAATTTCCCAATTTTTTTGAGAGATCAAACTAAAACATTTAGCACCAAGTCATTTTATCTTTTAATAACATTTAGCACCAAGTCATTTTATTTTTATTTTTAATATTTTTTGACATAGTAATATAATAATTTGGACTAATTTATAAACACAGCTTCTATCATATATGTGAACTTAATGAATATGTTCTAATTAAGCCTATAATAACACCTAACAACCTATATACGAATAATATTTATGATGTTATAAAATACTTCTATACAGCTAGCTAAAAAAACTCAAAATACATATAGTTGGCAAGTGTGAAGGCAGTTGCAGAAGTCTTCAAGGGGAAGATGAAAAGTTAGTATCACGTACAGATTTGTTCACCCGCGTGACTCTTGTGGGCTTACACCATGAGACTCTTAGGTGACAGTTTATGTAGACTAATGACTGGCTTTGAAATATTAAAAAAAAAGTCAAAAATCAGAAATTTGAATCCCAAATTCTCCTCTTCCATCGTCCTCTCAATTATGTCTCATCAGCACCCCCACCATTTCGCATGGCCATTCCCCTCTGCCTCTCCAACTCAGTTCTTCCCGGTTGACCGGCAGGAGGTCCGACGAACAGAACCGGAGACAACGCCCCAGGTAAAGCCATTCCTCTCCCTATCTCTCCCTCTCTCTTTCTCTCTCTCTCTCACCCCAGCCTCTGGTAAGGTTAAGGGTTTTTCTTCTTTTTTTTTTTTTGGGTGTAAATTTTTATTGCTACCCGGTTGGCCGAAAATGTAGAATATAACCCCCCCTTTTTTTTTTTTTTTGTTATTTTGATGTGGTGATTTGGGCAAAATGTGGTAAAAAATCCGGCGGCCTAAAGGTAAGCTTGAGGGATTTATGGAAAAAAAAATTTCTCTATTTCATTTTTTTCCTTGAATGATCTGTCTTTTTTTGGGCTGTTTTTTTAATTGTGTGTTGGGAATTTCGGCAAAATTTGGTTGACTGTCTGAGTTCTTGCTACAGATTTTTGGCGTTGCCGGAGTTCCTAACCCATTGCCGGTTCAGCTTCGCCGGAGTCCTCACCATCCGTTTTGATGCCAGAATCGAGTCGCGGTCATGACGAAGGGACAGATTTTTTTAGGGTGTGAAATTGTGGTCTCTGCCGGCAGCCGGTGGTATTCGTCAGCCTCCGTTCGCTGGGCGTTGCTGCTTCTTTAGTCGCTGGAGAGGATTGGGTGGGGAGCGATGGAGAGGGGCTGGAAGAGAATGGATCTAATTGGGGACCTTGGTCGTGAGCTATCAATTTGAATGTTAAATTTTGACTTTTTTTTTGGAATCCCAATCATCCCTCCACGTCACCGGCCGCATGTGCATCTCATGAGTTAATCCCATGAGACTCTCACATGTGAACAAAACCGATATCACGTATCCCAAAAAATTCTTTTATCTTTCGTTGTGCATTTAAACCACTAGCATTTTCTCTTTCCTTGTAAGTAGCCTTTTTCTTTTCTGAAATCTCCCTTGACTTAACGCATCTTTCTTGTACTTTTTGTTCTCTTTGATTAATTAATTAATAGTTGGTCCTTTGTTCTTGGCACTGTTTATTTATTATTTTTCTAGATACTACTATTGGATTTTGAGTTAAGTGGATATAAAAATAAATTTTTTTGGAAGTTTTTTCAAGTATCAGATAATTTTTGAAAAATATAAGCTTTACTAAAATAAGAATTTCTTGTTAAGAAATTTAATTATCAAGTATTATTTTCAATGATTGTTTAATTGGATATATTTTTTCAATGATTGTTTAATTATCAAGTATTATTTTCCAGAAGTTTAAATGGATACCAGATATTACATCAAAAATCTTCCATGTAATTTAAGAGTAAAAAAGACAGGACTTCAATCCTTACCTGTGTAGCCATGACTGCCGCTATATGAGTCAAACATGAAAACTTCCCAAAACTAAGAACGATTATATCCATGGAAACTTGAAGCAACTATAATATTAGATTAAATTTATATAACAGAAATTGGAGTAGGCATATCCATGTCCTTTGTTAAAATAAAAGTGACAAATCCATATAAAGAATCCACAAATAAAGAATGCATGTGCTTAGGAAAAATATTTGAAGTAAATAATACGACTCCAATTTGATATAGATAAAAATAACATACCTTAGTTTGTATTAGTCAACTAAAGCGATGACAATATAATATCTAGACAGAATAAGATCTGACATTTCTAATGAACTAATAGATCTACATTATAAATAAGAGAGAGATGTGCCGTATATTAAATTGATATGGTAAAGATAACTCAGAAAAATAAATAGTTGAGAGATTTATTAAAAGCTTTATTTCAAACGACCAAATTTTTTAAAAATAGATAATCTAACTAATTGTTTCACAATTCTAGTATTTTTCTACTTGTCTAATATCTTCTTGAATTTACTTAAAGTATTTAGATCAAATTCTTGAATCCAGTGCAGCCTTTAGGCCAAATTCTCAACTAATCAAACCCTGAAATCAATAGCCCAAGTCCATATGAACTCCCATTTGTCAAAAAAAATAAATCGCCAAGATTTTAACATTGATTTAGAAATTAAGATGCGTTATCGCAGAGATTTTGGCATTGATTCAAGAAATTAAAATGCGTACGACAGAGATTTGAGAATAACGGAGTAGGAAATAATTAAAAGCACATAACAGTAGATTAAGAAATAAGAATCTTTAGGCGCTCGAAAGGGAAAGATGGGAAGAAAGAGAAGGAAATTTGAAAGATGGGAAGAAAGAGAAGGAAATTTGCAACGAAAACTAAGGGAAAATACAGGGGCTGAGCCAAGAATTTTTCTCAATACGGTTAGAATTTTTTTTAGAGGTGTGATTAGGAATTTTACAAATAGTCTAATGAAGAGATATCTATGTAATAACTAATAAACACAAATCTAATATGAGTGTCTTTTTAAAACAAATCTATATAATAATATATGCATATTAGGATGTATAGATTCCCACATCAGATTACATAATAAAATAGAAAAAGATTAAGTGTTATAAAAGTGGATGTTAGAAATGTAATTTTTAAAGAAAATTGAATTGTGTCCCACATCGAGTGGATACCAAACAATAGCTAAAGGTGTACTTTATAAAATTAAAATAGAAGATATGTGATTTAAAGCGGATGAAATCCCACATCAAATTAAGAATATAATATTATTTGGCTGAGTCTATATAAAAGTAGAAGTTGGAATGCATCTAACAAAATTTTTATTGACATAACTATTGATTTTCAGCCCAATTGCAGTTAAAAGCATTTTCCTATATAAGAAAGTTGATTTTTGGCTCCGGAAAATAATGCAACCAGCCCAAAAATTAAATGGGCTATGGTAGGAGGCAGTGCGGTCCATAAAACGCACTGTTCCTTAATGAGCTCCGTCTTATCACAAAAGGTACCACAAAAAATTGCTTATGATAGTTACAACACTAAAATAGGCGGAAAAAAATAAGAAGGCAACTTAAGTGTCTTTATATATATATATATATTTCACTTTTTTTTCCAAGCCATGAATTTCTATGTTTTTGGGAAATAAATATAGAGAAGTGCTATTTATATACACAAGGTGTACAACTCTTATACATACGCCCTTGAATTTACCTACACTCCATAAAAGTTATGATTTCAAGAAAGATAAGACAAATGACATTTAAGTAAATACAAGGAGTGTGAAAAGTGGTACACTTTAGGTGTACAAATATCATTTCTCAATAAATACATGAGGTGTACCATGTATGTATAAATTATGTACAATAAGTATATACAAATAAACATTACACTTTTTGAAAATCTACAATTTCAACCTTCAAATCCTAATTCACTCACAATTCACAACCATTGCAATAAAACGGTATATTAGGAATAGGACAATGTATTCTCAGAATTTCTAATACATTTAGCCAAGATTGGTATGGATTACTAGAATATTTCTTTTCCAGTGTAAACGCAACACTACAAGGTTTAAGGAAGAAGTACTAACTAATTGTATAATTGAGGATTCTGTCCTAAAGTAACTTATTTTGTTAGCTTGGATTTAAAGTTGGCGATAGATATGAAATATTATAATTTACGTTTACCTATAGAAAAGGAACATTTATGAAAGAAATAAATAATAATTTACCATGTATGTTGCCATCTAAACTGGTGCTCAGCGTACTACTTAATATTATTCTTTTTTTAATAGCTGCAGATCTTATAACATTTTAACCGTGGGACATGAAAAGGCCTCGGTGGAATGTGGCTTAGAATAATAATAATAATAATAATAATAATAATAATAATAATAATAATAATAATAATAATAATAAGGAAAGATTTTACCCGTCACTTGCATTTTAAATATTTTTTCATTTTCATTTGTAGTTATATTTATTTTCTAAAAATACCATATATTATAAAAATGTAAAATAGATCAATGAACTTTAATTTCCAATAATTAAACCGTTGGACGTGTATTCTATCGTTGTTTGCATGGGATGAGAAATGCTATGCATCAGAAACCATATTCAATAAAAGTGGGCTTCATTGAGCCCCCAAGAGAAGAGTACTTATGTACTTTGGCTGTGATAAGATTCCCTACTGTCATTGACAAATGCTATATAGATCTTTCTATTTCTGTAGAATGGCCATCCGAATATAAGCCTTGCCTCTTTCCATTGCTGGCTACTATAGTTTCCCTTGCATTCACAATGGCCTACGACCTGCCTTACTTGAAGAAGTACATGATTTGGATGCGGACAACATTGAACGGCTGACATTCTGTAACCTCAGGCGATATGCACGAACCAACTACTACCGTGCCCAGTATGAGAATGCTCTTCACTCTGGCCGTTCAAATGTTGGCCCCACTTATGTAATGAGTTGCTTGGAGAGAGATGAGATAAGGTGCTTCCAAGACTTCAGAATGAGGCCTAGCCATTTCAGATTCCTTGCCATGACGTTAAGGGGGTATGGGTTGACAGACACGGTGGAGATAAATGTGGAACAACAACTAGGTATGTTCCTCTTCGTTGTTGCCCATGGAGTTAGCCAATGAGTTATTGCGGAATTGTTCGGCCATTCGTTGCACACAGTTCACACATATTTTCACAAGGTTCTTGGAGCTTTGTGTGCCTTCGCAGCGGTCATTGTTGTGCCCAACCCGAACTACAATAATAGGGTACATATAGCCACTAAAAGGGATCATGAAGCTCCACTTGTAAAATCTTTATATGAATATACATACATTTGTTGAATATTTATACATGCATTCGTCGAATATACATGCATTTGTTGCAATTATGTAAACATAAAATCCTTGAAATGATATAACTACGAACAATGAAAAATGATAGGAAACATTACACTGCTGAATATTAGCGGTCCGCCTATAGAATGAACAATGAGTACTGAGAAGAAACTGACGTGCATAACCTATACATAAATCGATGAAACGAACAACTATAGTGAATAATGATAGGAAACTTTACGCCCTACGCCGGTACACGATCGAGGATTGTTCTTGACTAGTGCTGCCCAATTTTTTTCCTCCAACTGTGTTACGATATACAACATTTGCATTTCTTTTTTTTTTCCATGAAATTTCTAGTACACATAAAGGTATTTATTGGTATGATTAGAAAAACGGTGCCGGTAATGGAAGGCCCTGATATGGAAGTTTTACGTGTGATAATTTGCAATATTTTTTACCCCAAGCCTTTTTTGTTCCCCTGCGGTTTCATGTGTGACACGTGCTAAATAACAAAGTAAAAAATAAATGTGGACTTTATTATATATTTTTCCCCCACTGTTATCATCTTGAAATAAAAAATATATGTACTATATTAATTAAATTTAGGAGACTGATTACCTCAATCGAAAGAATCGATAAATACACACACATATATATATATATATATATTTCCCCACTGTTGTCATCTTAAAATAAAAAATAAATTTAATATAATTAACTTAGGAGACTGATTACCTCAATCGAAATTATGGATAGATACAAATATTTTATCCAGTAAAAAGGTTATAGGTGTAAAGCAATATTTTTAACCATTGTTCTTGTGTAACCAAGATATTAGTGTACGAAAATAATATCAAATACATTACTCCGATACATATTCGATGACTATTTTAATGTGACTCTTCAACCTAGGATTGCATTGGAGCTATCGACGGGACACATATAACTGTGGTACCTAAACAAGTTGACATTGTAAAATACATCGGGAGGAAGGGGGTTCCCACACAGAAAATGTTAGCTGTGTGTGATTTCAATCTTTGTTTTTACCTTTGTGGCGGCTGGCTGGGAGGGAAGTGCCCACAATAGCCGGATCCTAAAAGAAGTCACGACACGGGGGCTGGTAAATTTTGCACCAGTTGGTGTACGGTGCTAATCTAACCTGCTATGGTTGGGCAATATCTTGCTTTGTATCAATGTTTCAGATTGTGAAAACAGTATATGGCATGTGGACCTCGTTAACATTTGAATGTGATAATTACGGGTTGTGACCGCGGTTAGACAAGTGGTGTTCCCACAACTCGTAGTAATAATACCATTACGACATTACACTTCTCCGTATAAGAAAAACAATTACGGGCAAAGATAATAATAATTATTCGACTGATATCAATAAATATCGATAAATATCCGTAATAATTATAGTGACATTTTGATCAATCAAAATGAGAGAAATATTGACGGCGACGGCGGTGGCACACTTGTAAATATTCTGGCGAAGGCAACGAGAGGCATATTCAAGTAAACAAACAGACACTCATATCAAAAAATATATATATATATATTTTTTGGCTACATGCTTGACTTTTCCTTCCTTTTGGGTGGGCCCTACACAGTGGCACACTTGTAAAAATTCTGGCTAAGGCAACGAGAAGCATTATACAAATAAACAAACAAACATTAATGTCAAAAAAAAAAAAAATTGGCTACATGCTTGACTTTTCCTTCATTTTGGGTGGGTCCTATGCAGTGGTACCCTTGTAAATATTCTGGCTAGGGCAACGAAATGGGCAAATTACGAGATGGGGCCAGAAATCAGAGAACTCAGCTTTTCTGCAAGAATTTTTACTTGGGACTTGATTCGACATATAAGACATGGTTTATAAGTAGGCAATAAAGTGTTTGAGTCCCTCAACGTGAATTTAATCACCATACTTTCATTTAATTACAATTATGTCACTAAATAAATAAGGCGTTAAATTATTTAGCAAAAATTGAGGACATATATTAAAGATGACTAACGTGCTACCACATTAACATCTTAACATGACAATCAGTTAAAAAGATTATTTAAAATTATTATGTCTAGATAGATGTGAATGTTAAGATTTTTATGAATCATAAATCATTCTTCTACTTTTTCTCTCAAGTAAGATGTCTTGTTTAAAGTGTTAAGTCTCTTGTTTTATTGGAATTTAGCTTGACGATACAATAGTTATTTAAAGTGTTAATCTCTTGTTTTCTTGGACTTTAGTTTGATGATAAAGTAATACTGTTTTATTAATTGATTGACTTTGTTACAACTAAATAATATTTCAGTGATATGATAACTAGCAACTAAAGTTGATTGATCTAATTACTATTAAATGATAGTTTTATGATCTAATTGAAAGAAATCAAAGTTCATTAATCTATTTGTAAGTCGAGTTAAAGTTCGGTAACCTCCCCGTTATTTACCACCCCCAGCCCCAATAGGCAATATGGGCTCATGTGGACCGAAGAAGATTTTCTGGGCCGTTCCCACAAGTCTTCCGTTTAATTGGATTCATTCATTCATTCGTTGATATTCTTTTTCTAACTTACCAATAAAATGTGTATTATAAGCAACAGAAGTGAAATGCGTGTAGATTTACATTTTAATAAAATGCAACATAGAAAAATATACAAACTAATATAATACTTGGAAAAATTTAGATAACTTGTGGTTTTTGGGATTTAAACGTGGGACGCTAAGGATCTCAGAGCTTCAATCTAGCCAATTAGGTTAGGCGTCACTGGCTCATTGATTTTTAATTGTATTAACAAGACAACAAATAATTATTCAGCATGTTTAGAGATTTTTCTTTAAAAAAAAATCACTTTTTTTTTCCAAACTCAACCATATATTCTACTTTTGACTTGCAATATTTAACTTTTCATCAATTGAATCCCAACTACGTATACTCTCGGAAAAAATTAAGGAAAAATTTTGAGCTTCTCTAATGAGCCAGATTTGGCTCTTTGTAAGGAGCCAAAGCTGATATTGTTGTTGTTCTTACCATTTTGATTCTTTGAACTTGTCATTTCATCTTCTCATGATATAACAACATTATATTTTATAGTCGAAACTGTTTGGAGAATCACCAAGTTTTCTATCCTGGGAATTTTGATGTGTCCCTTAGTCAAGGTGCATTCGAGTTAAATGATTGAGGTTATATATAAAGTTATAAAACTAGAGGTTTTTAAGTTTTAACATATCAATTACTGAAGAGTAAGAGTTAACATATAAGATATAACCATCAATTAAGGTGTATCCTTTATCAAATTTTGGAAGAATCTGGAAATGACACAAATTAGTAAGATCTTATTTTCTGCGGGAATGATTTGCGTGGACGGGTTGGCGTCACAAAATCCCAATTGTAGTTGGCATCATAAAATACCAATTAAAAGGGGTGGGGGGAAATCTGCCTCCATATAAGTGCATGTCAGTAGACATGCAAGCATAATGCGTGCGTGTGTATATATATATATATATATATATGAGCTCGTTTGATGTCCTTTATTTGTTAAAATGTAGAGAATTTATAATGATGAGAGAGAGAGAATGTGTATTGAGAATGTAAAAGGATTTACAATATGTAGTTGTAATTGAATAGTTTTCAAATCAAATATCAAATCATTGATAGATAAAATTATAAATTGATAAAATAAAAGAATATCAAACAATAGCTGATAGTTTATCATAATCGACAAACGTTGCCTGTAAACCTATTTATTTTAATTAAGTCACCTCTTCGAATTGATTGTCAGTAAGTGTTAGTCAGCTAGTAATAGCACTGATTAGATCTAAGAAGTGCAATCACAAAATTAAAAAGCCATATGGTTGAGGGGTGGTGTTGGCTCTGGCTATTTTCAAACCTATTTTTAAATTGTTGGTTGCTATTTTGAGAAAAGACTACAATTATGAAATGAGTAGATAACTATCTAATCAAATTATTGAATGGTATTCTACTAACTTTTCAAACACATTAATTTCATTAAATAATTTGGTCTCTACAGCCTATACTCTATAGCGTTATTATAAATTTTCTATCTACAAAATGTTGAGACCCCTTATAAAAAAAATAAAAGTAAAAAAAGGAAGAGTAATATGTTGTATGCAACTCGATTGGCACAATACTTATAATTCCCTTAGTTTGATGCACATGTTACAGGGTTTAAATAATCATCTTTCTATCTCTATTCTATTTTTTTTTCCTTTTTTTTTTCATTTTTTTACTGGTGGGCAAAAGATATATCTCTCTCCAATTTTGCTTCATTTTTGAATAACATTTTACAAACCAACTTGTTTTTCTCACACACATTGAGGCCAAAGCCACATATATCTATGTGTAATTTTTATTATTTTTTGTTTGGAAGGAATATCTATGTGTAATTTGACATATATACAATACACGTTTAACTCTTTGTAACATTATAATCTACTTTATAATATTCTTAAAGTATTGCTGTTGCCCATTTATAGGGCCTTTTTTCATTAACCAAGTGGATGAATGTTCCATATTAATGCTACCTTAGGCATCTCAAATTTCATAATATAATTTTCCTTTTAAATATATTATATACATCCTTTGTGCCAAAACAAATATCGACAATCGAAGCATCCCATAATAATCTAATTATTTCTTTACCAACATAAACTATTAATATTTAATTAATTAAAAGATACTTCTCTTAATCACATGAATTTAGTTGTCCATGAATGGTTTAGCCTTTTCGTCAAGTAAATAAGAAAGATCCTCTTTTGTTATTAAGCTTTACTAGATTTGATAGTTTGATGCAAAAAATGGGAATCTAATTTTAATTAAAATTTGTAATGAGATACCTATTCCCCATTTTTATAAATTTTGACTTTGAATATTTTGAAACGAAAAAAAAAACATCTTTATAATTCAAAGACAACCTACTCACGTTTCTTTAACTATTGAAATGCATCTTATTTGTCGCACTTTGGTTAAAAGAGAACTCCACAGTCAAGAATGACGAGACATTTTTAAAAAATATTATACGACTTTAAGACTAGAAAATCAATTTACCTTGACAACACAACTATTAAGCTGATTTTCCTATATATTTCACTACATTATGATTGTGATACGTAGATGCGCGACTATCGAATAATCCTAGAAGGATCACAATAATTACTAACTTTTAATAACCACAACTTTGTGACCATAAAAAATATTCTTAAACCAAAAATGGTCAAGAAAATTGCACTTAACCATTAACCTAAATTGAAATATTCTCCACTTATAATATGCTCAAATCAATGATTAGAAAGGAGAATGATTTTAGATTGTTAATTTGGAATCGTTGTTTTCCAAAAGTCTCAAAAAAAATCGAACTTTTATTACGCGTAAAAAAATAAAAATAAATAATAATTATAGTAATGAACCAGATTGTTTATGGTATCATTAGGAGATAGGGAGGAAGAAACAAAAAAGGCGTCTAATATGACTTGAGAGCTTAAAAAATTAAAGATGCGTTGAACGATCATTATGTGTTTTTTTTTGGCAGCCGAATGATAATTATGTTGGAATAGAGCTAAGTAAAGAGGACATGGAGGAAAAAACCATATATATGGTGTGTGCGCGCGAGTGAATGGAAAATTGTAGAGTTCACATACAGTTGAATATCTAACGTGTTAATCAAGTGCATATAATGCATACAGAAATCAGATATATATGTCAATGCATACATGTATTTATCAAACGCGTGATTTAGAATAAATTCTCATTCGGAGAAGGTGAAAGCGATATTTGCCTAACTAGTAACTAGAAGCCTTTGGGCGCGCAAACTTTTTTTGGGATTAGTGCTTTTGAATATTGATCTTTAGATAAAATCAAAAAATATCAATGTGAAATTATACATGTACGGTGTACCGTATTTGGACTTTTTCTAAAATTATTTTAAACAAAAAGCAAGATACAAAATATATAAAATCGATTATATTGAACTGAATAACGTCCTTAGTCATCGAAAATGTTAAATTAGAAAAATTTAATATAGTACAAAGACAAACATTCTCAAACCTGCATTTCCATATAAATAATTATTGTTTGACAAAATGTAATTAATTAATTAATCAATTTTTTTTCCACAAAAGAAAAGCTTCTAACAGAGATTAAATTATACTATATAAATAAATAAATGGTTAAAAAAGTTAATAAAATAGGCGCTTTGTGGGGGCCAGAGGTGTGTTGTGAGAAATGATATTTGTACACGTATAGTTTATAATTTTTATACACACCTCTTTATATTTATTTAAATGTGTTTTATTCTATTATACTTGAAATCACAATTTTTAAGAAGTGTAAGTAAATTTATAGAAATGTGTATAAAAATTATACACTTTATGTGTACAAATAACATTTCTCGTCTATATATTAATATGGAGAGGCTGACACGTGGGCCGTTACGTGACAGGGCGCCCAAGAATCGCGTGCCTTTTCGATTGGTACATGGAAGATCCACCAACACGTGTGCAATGAGTTACCAGTTGCACTTGCGGATTAGAAGGAATCCAATTTGTAAAGGACAAATTCCGTCCATCACGTGCGCCGTACGAACAAATGCTTCTTTCATGGCTTTTACATAAGAGGTGTTAAGAGCATTTCCAAGGAGTTCTCCTAAATATAAAGGAACTCCTTTCTTAAATATAGGAAAAATCATTGTTATTCTTTAATAGTTTCTCTTATACTTAAGAGAATCTATTTTCTTTTTATTTTTTATTTCGACGCTCTTCCGATCTAATAATAGGAATAATATTTTTATTTAATTAAAATCATTCTTAATTTATATAATAACTATAATTAGTTAAAGTTAAATAATTTATATATCAAAAAGTGCCAAATAAAGAGTATTGTTGCGCATAAAAGAAAATATAAATTACCAAATAACTTATTTTGAAAAGATAATGTGAGAATCAATTAACACTAAAAACGATAAACAACAATACATTCAAAACGATAAACAACAATTAACAACGATACATTAAAAACAACAAATACTCAAGTCAACCTGTTAATATTCATAAACTTAATTGTCACAATTACTATATTGTTCCCAAAGATGTTCAATTAATGTATCACATAGTGCATAATGTGTTGTGGTAATTCATTTGTTCTAAATTTTAAATTACAATAATGATATTTAATAAAAATAAAAAAATGTGTAACATTTGAATTCTAAAAAAAAATTAATAGTATTAAAAAAATTGAAACTCAAAATTAGAACAATTATGTTTTAAAAACTTAAATTAATTGAAAAATAGCGTTGTCGTTTAATAATGGCGCTTTAGTAAATAAAATAATGACATTTTTGTAATTATATTGTAATTATATCACCTTCCTCAAATATGAGAGAAGTGAATATTGGGTATGTTTGGAGTAAAATGATCTTCTAAATTTGAAGGAATCCCCAAAATAAAGGGGACCCTCCAAATATAGGGGACTATTGAAGATCGTAAGAAACTCGAACAGAGGATCTAGAGAAACATAAAAGTCACCCACTGTCCAAATTAACAAGTGTTTAGTAATTTATTTTATAAAATAATTATACCACCTCCGACACAAAAAAAATATTAATTTATTATTTTATTTCCGTCTTTCTAAAAAAGATAGTCTATTTACCATATTAAAAATATATTTAATTTTTCACTTTAATATGTATCCCTAATTAGTTATTATTATTTAACTACTTATGTATTAAAAGTATTTCAAATAATTAATGAGATATAAGGGTATATTTAAAAATATAAGGGTATATTTAAAATTTAAACTATATTAACTATTGTTTCTTATAAAATAACTATTGGATTATCTTTATAGGACAAATGGAGTAATTGGTTTGTGAAATGTTACGTGACATTATCTGATTAACGGTTTCTAAAAAAGTAAAACCCCAATCATTGGTTAAATGTATTTTTTACTATTTCTCAAACACCGTCAAATGAAATAACATCATGTAACAATTTATATATCAATTGATTTATAATTGGCCGAGATCTAAAATCTTTTAAAAACTAGCAAGTCAAAAAACTATTAAAGAAAAATTACCATGAGATCTTATCTAATAAATGCAAGTTAACCTTAGGTTAATTAAGTTACCTTCCACACAATGGTTATGTGGGGTGCACGAGTAAAATTTGACAGAAAATTTTCATAAAAATGACCTAACTTGTTAGTGTTAAAGTATTCTGGACCTCGGCTAATAAAAATTAAAGATTGGGAACACCAACATAAGAAGATGTAAAGTTTGGGAATGGGAACAGCTAGAAATCAAAGGTTAGCTACTTAAATTTGAAAAGGTATAAAGGTTAAAGACCCCGATTATATTTACACTCAAATAAATAGTAAAGCGTGATTAGACAATATAAGGTCAAGTTTTCACAGGGTTAAGCGAGATTTATCATCTATCCAAGCTCTTTAGAAGCTGGTTTGAATTATAAATAGACTAAAAACATTAGGTTACTAATTGTGAGACCATATTAGATTAGAATCAAAACAAACCGACTAGATCATAAATAATTTAGTTCGGGTGCTAAGTTTTGCAATTTCCTATATCTATATGCCAGAATTGAGGTGGCTATTTTGTCTAGAGTAAGTGCATTTTTAATAGACTCTTTTTTTTTTATTTTATTACAATGGGGGATAACGCGGAGGGGCTAGGGGGACTCGAACTACCCCTTACCACTTGGACTATCCCTTGGTCCTTTTTAGTACTCTCTTTTAAATTTAAGGAGTATTTTATGCATTTTAAAGACAATCTACAAATTTAGGGGAGTATAATTTCATAACCACTTCAATAGTCTCTCTATTTTTGCTATTTATATCACTTCTTCCAACTGTATTTATTGTGTTTTCAAATTTTTTTTCCTTTCGCTTGCTTTTATCTTAATTTCATTCATTAATGTTCAACCATTTTATCACAAAAAAAAGACATTGCAATTTGAAGTTCCTTTAGGAGGATTTAATTACTACATCCGTCCCAAAAAGATAATTCACTATTTTATTTTCGTTTATCTCGAAAAGATAGTCAGTCTACTTACCATATTGAACATATATTTAATATTTCATTTTCATATGTATCCTTAATTAATTATTGTTATCTAACTAACTATCCATTAAAAATATTTCATACAATTAATAAAACATAAATATATGTGGAAAAATAAGATAAAATTTAATATTTCAACTATATTAACTATCGTTTCTTAATCTACGTGAAAATAACTACTGAACTATCTTTGTAAGAAAGAGAAAGTATAAAGAGTGTGTTTAGCTAACACATTCCTTAAATTTAAATACTAAAGTAAAGAGTCTATTGGAGCAACTTTTTATAATTTGACTCTTTATTTAGAGAGTATTTTACATTTAAAGAGCTTATTGGAAATACTCTAATTGATGCCAACTTAATCTTTTCTTATAAAGATTGATTGTAATGATAAAGAGTTAAATACACATTTAGTCACTCAACTTATCATTTTATTTCTAAATCATCGCTAATCTTTAGCTTATTATCCTTTACTCACTGAACTTATAAAAGTGTTTCTCATCTATCACTAAGACAGATACCATTAAAGTGCCTTAATGGTAAAGTGACATTATTTAACAACTCCACCACATGGTAAACGAAATATATTTATAGTCATTGAACTATTCAAGATGCTACTGATTAGGAACTAAACTTACTTTAAGTTACTAATCTATCATTAAATTTTAATGTGTTACTAGTTGGTAACTTGCCTTTAAATTATTAAATCATCGTTGATCTTTAACGTGTTACTCGTTAGTAATTGAATTTATAACGTGTTATCAATGCATAACGTGTCATTCATTTCTCGAACTGATATTTATAATTTTTTTTTACTTTTTACAATCTTACTGTCTATTTTTCATATTAACCCTATCTCACAACGTCTCAAGTACCATTTTGAAATAGATTACAATTTTCTATGTTGGGCTAAGTAATAAATTCCGACAATCTCTTATACAACAATGACTAAAAAGTCACGCAAATAGAATACATTCGGAGTTTATTACTTAACTAGCGTAACCCAATATAAAAAATTATAATCTATCTCAAAATAATACTCAGGACGTTTAGCGCTCTTCCGATCTAAAAATAGATAGTAATATTGTAAAAAATAAAAAATTAAAAATATCATTCGAGAAACGAAATGACACACTATACATTGATATTATTTTATAAATTTAACTTCTAACCGATAACATATCAAAGTTTAATGATGGTTTAGTGACTTAGAGACAAGTTTAATAACCAAATGGTAACACGTTAAAATGTAATGATGAATTAATAATTTAAAGGTAAGTTTAGTGACCAATTAGTAACATATTGAATATTTTAATGACCATAGAGGTATTTCATTTGACACATGATGGAGCGGTAAAGTGACGTTAGTGACTAATTAGTAACATATTGAATATTTTAATGACCATAGAGGTATTTCATTTGACACATGATAGAGCAGTTAAATCACGTCACTTTACCGTTAAACCACATCATCTCCTCTATTAAATGTAACCAATAGAATCTGTCTTAGTGATGGATGAGAAATACTTTTATAAGTTAAGTGATGAATGAGTAACATATTTATAAGTTTAGTGAGTAATGAGTAACAAGTTAAATATCAATGATGATTTAAAAATAAAAAGATAAGTTAAGTGGCTAAGTGTATATTTAACTCTAACTGTAAAATGCTATTGGATAGAGAGAAGCAAGTGAGGGGTGGCATTGTTCAACTCATGAAAAATACGTTACGTGTTAATAACAAATAATACATTTGTCTTAAAAAGATAACCATATTCTTTTTTTTACATTAATTAAGAAAAATTTTATTTAATAATATTTAAAAAGTAAATTTAAACATCATTTCCCTTTTATACTATTTTATTTATTAATTATTTTACTTTAATAATTCTATTTTTTAATAATTATGTACATTAAATAAGTGGCAAATAATAAGATAACTAATATTTTAATTACTTTTTAAAATGGGAAACTGTACTATATTTTGAGACGGATGAAAAAGAAAAACTGAACTATTTTTTTAAGACGGAGGTAGTATATAAAATTATAAAGATAAAGCAATCGCTGTTTCATGTTTACTCTTCTAAGAGTATCCACAATGGTAGTGTTAAAGTGAGTTGTTAGTAGAGTTGTTAGTTAATAACTCAAAAATCAACTTACAATGGTAGTGTTAAGGTAGTTGTTAAATATATTTAGTTTAATAAGTTGTCAGTTTTGTTGTTAAATTTAACAATAAAATTAACACTTGATGTGACATTTTATTTCTTTTTTTATTATTTCAATTTATGAATTGTTGACTTTGACTCCTAGAAAAACAAAAATTCAGCACACTGGACCGTCGGAAAGAAAATGCAAATGGACGTTTAAAAATGCTCTTCAACATTCCAAATTCTCATCAAAATTTTTTTCTCCAACTGGTACAAGAATTTCAAGCCATGGAATCTCGTCCACCGTTTCCAAACAACAAATTCCGGCAGTACAACTTTCAAACACTGCCCCAATCTGATTCACAGTCATTTTCTCAGCCTCCACAACTAGATTCTCGATTTTTTTCCCATAAACAATATCATTCTGCCACTTCCAATCCTCAATGATTGCTTTACAGAAATGCTTCGTCCTTTAAAAAAAAAAAAAAAAAAGAAGAAGAACAGAACAGAACAAAAATTGAAAGATTGGGATGAATTACCAAAAGCAAATCAAAGGCGGACAGTATGCATCTTGCAAAAGAACCACTAAAATCAATGATTGCTATCACAAAACATAGTAGGAAAACAAAATTATTAAGATATTAACGTCAATGAATAGAGAACCGAAGTTGCAAGGAAAATGACATTGGCGTAAAAACTGAAAAATGCCAGAAGAAGGTTATAGAGAAAGATGGGTTCCTCATTACCAGAAAGCGTGAATTATCCTTGAGTATATTAAAAAACGTTGCCTCCTAATTTTTTTCAAGAGGTAGATCATGACTGAACTTGGAGTTTGCCCTAAAATTTTTGTTGGGGGGTGCTCATGGGAAGTATCGATCTGATTCATGAATTATGGCCTACTTTTTTAACAACTCAACTTATGATTAAATTTAACACTCTTGATTAACAACATTAATGTGGCACAAATTAATAACTAAATTTAAATTACTTATGTGACACTTAATAATCACTAACAACTCAACTTTTTACTTATACGAGTTGTTAACTTTAGCACTCCTATTGTGAATGCTCTAACAATTAGCTCAAAAAGACGTTAGAAGGAATATTAATGTTCTTTTTTGTTATGTGGTGCCTAATAATACAAAAAAACGTAGTCACATCAAGACTAATTATACTTATCCAAGATAGCCAAACTTAATTGGAACATTATATATATTGGTAAAAAAAGTAATAATAATATTAAACTATTGACTTATGTTTGGATTATTTGACCAAAACATAGTTAATGTAAAAATTGGGTATTTTAATCATGATTAGAGAATGGAAAGTAGGATTAACAAATCAAGTAATAGACAAGTCTAAAGAGGAAGTGATGATTATCCTGAATTTGACGGTAAGGCAAAAGAGTTTGAAGCCGACCATATCTCAAGCCTTGTGTGCAATCAAAAGTAGGAAAAATTATACTAATGATAAAAACATGCACAATTCAAATCAAACTCTTATTAATTAGACTTTTGACAAAAGATAAAGGAAATAAAGACACGTTTGAGATCAACAAATACACAGAAAGCATATTGTCAAGAGGGTCAAACTGTCTATCAATGATAGTAAATTCTGAGAAAATTAATGTTCTCGTGAACATCATATACAATTGCGTGTAATCTTTTCATGATAATCTTAAAATGCAAGAGTTGGATTTTATTCAAATGAACCTCGTAGCATATCACGTCTTTGTGGAGTTGGAGGCCAAAAATTAACTGTGTTTAAATAGTAGAAATTGATTTGTGGTTGATCTTTATCATTTTCCACAAGATGGAACATTTTTTTCAAGAAAAAGCAAATTCAATGAATAGCAATCCTAATTGACTAATTGTAAAATTGGCCTAACTTGGTCTTCACTTTGAGCAATTATAGGGGACATGAAAATGAGACATTATTAGGTGACATTCTCATGTGACACGTATTCATTGAGTGATGATTACATTACCACTTTTTCATCATCCAATACAAGTGTGTCACATAAGAATGTGGTATAATAATGTCTCATTTTCATGTCCCTCTAAAATTTTTCCTTCACTTTTGAACGTCATTTTTTCCCTTTTTTATTATTATTATTTTTACTCCAACTTTAGCCAAATTTGAATTCACAGTATGTTCACTGGTATAAGATAAAGTTCCTTTTTTTTTTTTCAAAAAACGTAAAAGATAAAGTAGTCTATACTTTTTTTTTTTTTTGAGATTACAAAAGGAATTATAAGAGTGGGGAATCAAACCCTTGACTAAGAGTTTAGGAATCTCACTAGGATGACATCAAACCACAGGAGTTTTGGCAAAGTTGTCTACATTTATGTTCATTTATTTATTGTTAATCGAAGAATCCATCTCTATCAGGTCTTAACTCTCTACAATAATTAATTAGAAAAAAAAGCTGTGTGATTTTCAAAAGTTGAGCTTAAAGAAATTTATTAATATATAATAATCTATTTTTGACGGGTAATATATAATATATTGATAGTAAAACAAAATGATATGAGAAAAAATATCTAACGTATATGTAATTGTTTATCTATAATAATATATTAACTATCCACAAGATGGGGAATTGTATATATGTCACAATCCCATACATCTAACAAAATTATCATCGATTTGTTAGACACATGTAGTGTCTCTATCCCGTTTGCGCTCTTTATGTTCCTGTTAAAAAAAGAAAGAAAAAGTATGTATAGTTGTTTCTTTGTTGAGATGGTTGCTTTACATTATTTTATTATTACTAAGTTACCTATATTTAATGTTTAATTATAACTATCAATTGTAAATTCTACTTGTTAATTATGAGTAAATTAAGAGCATCTCCAAGAGATTCTTTACTCTATCATAGAAAGTAAACGTTAAAAAATAAGTTTCAATATATTCTCTAACTTGACTTTTTAAAATAAAAAGTGTGGTTTGACTCTCCAAATTTATAGAGACAAATCCACTCTTTATAATTTAAGATCACAACTTTTAATGCTTATTTCTTGGTTTAGTAAAATCACAATTGATTCTATTGATTATTAACAATTCAGAATATAAATATAAATTTAGAATCAAGAAATATAATAAATGCTTCTTATAAACACTAAAATAAAGAGTAAAAAAATAAAGAGGTTGTTAGAGAAAGCTAAAATTTTCTCTCTTTAAATATAAAGATGCTCTCTATAATATAGAATAGTCTCTTATATTAGAGAGACTACCAGAGATACTCTAAGAACAATTTATAAAATATATCTTTTCAATATAATTTTTAATCTTTATGATGAAAACTCAAATAAGCCTACATATTACTAGTCCTTCTGCAGAATCAATACTTAGTTTTACTAATGTACTAATACAGTTATAAAATACAATAAAACACTAGTGAAAACTTCCAGTAGTTTCTTACATCTTATAACCGTATTGAAACATTAATAGAATCAATCATTGGTTCTTTAGAAAATTTGTATATACTAGATGGGATGAAGGGAAAACTATTTAAGTACATATCAACCAATACATAATATTTTCATCAGTTTGAAAAATGGTCATTTGTGAGCAAAAGTGTATAGACGGGCAAAGGGAACCCGCGGAGCCAACTAAGGCACATCTTACGATTTACCTCCTCTAGAGTTCTAGGGACAAGGGTTCTCTTAGAAGCTCAGAATTAGTCTGATGTAAATTGAGATACCTAATAAGAATAAAAAAAAAAAGAAAAAAATTACATCATTTATTTACCACATTTTTTGTGAAAAAGTTAACTATGCATTGGAATGTGTAATGGAAATTATTTAGTGCCAACACAGCGGCTAGCTCTACTAGTCAAATGAGCCAAAAGAGGCGCCCGGCGTGGGTGGGTGGGGATGAATGGAAAAATAAATGAAAATTAACTAGTTCTCTAGAATTTGATGAAAAATAAAAAATTTATTAAATCAATGTCAGTAACATATTTTTTTAAAAAAATAAATTTTTAAATTTTTCAATAATCTTTCTTTACATTCCTATTAGCCACCACACATTGTTTCCACCACATTACCCACTATTTCTCTACCATCATGCCTTCTTGAGATGAAGGGAGTATATGGAAAATCACTTTTAAATGTTACTTTTCCAACAACATTTATTACTATTCTGTCTGTTCTACAAAGATATTTCATTTTCATTGTTCACATAGATTAAGAAAATATCATTTAATATTATTAGAAATGTACAATTTTACAATATATTTCCTAATATACAATTTAACTTGTTTAATATTTTACTTTAGTTGTCTTTTATTGTTGATAACTATACACAATAAATGAAGATACATTAGAAAATTAAAACATTAACTTAGAAAAGGGGAGTATAATTGGGACAGATAAAAAAGAAAAGAAAAAATATCTTTTTGAGACAATGAGTATATCAGTTCTATAAAAATGGCCATTTTCCCCTAATTGCATAATGTTAAAAAAATTCATTTAATAATATAGAAAAAGTAAATTAAAAATCATTATCTTGTTATACTATTTCATTTATTACTATTTCCGTTTCACGAAGATAGTACAATTCTAATTTTCACAAATATTAGAAAAAGTGCAATTACTAGTGCTAGAAATATATACCCTTTCATTTATTAAATATTTTATTTCTAATAATACTCTTCATGTCCCACAAAGATATTCCCCTTTGATTTTTCACACAGATTAAGAAAATTTAATTAATGTTATTAAAAAGTATAATTTAAGAATATATTTTCTAATATACCCTTTAATTTACTTAATATTTCACGTTATTTCTTCTTTGTTGTTGATTTTTAAGCACCATAAATAAATATGTATTATAAAACTAAAAATTTAATTAATGAAAGAGGGATATAATTTGTGATGGATATAAAAGGAAATGGGAAATATCTTTGTGGGACGGAGGGAGTACTATTTATTAATTACAATGCACATTAAATAGAGGTATAAAAGAAAATTTAATATTTAAAGTATTTTTTAATAGGAAAATAAACTATATTTTGAGACAGATAAAAAAGGAAAATTGGACTAACTAATAGTATTTTAACTACATTTTTAAAAAAAAAGTAGACTATATTTTAAGACAATTTGGGGAAAAAAACTTTTTGACTATCTTCACAAGGGAAAAATTCAGGTGATGATATAACTTTTTATGGGAAAATAAAAGGAGGACTATTTTTGTAGGTGAGAGTGTAATGTTTTTAAGGGATATAGATGAAGTTTGGTGGATACATGCATTAATGAAAATCAAACAAAATTTTCACCATTTAATGAAAACACGGTGACACATCAATATCTGTCGAAAAATAAATAATTTGGTTATCGCCATTTTTTTTTATCATTCCATTGATAATCTTTAAAGGAATCTCAATGTAACATGTCAATAATAATTTCTTGAGAAATGGCAAAATAAATTTATTTGACAGAATTGATGCTAGACATTTTATAGTTTTAACCTTGCCCGTGGAGATACGACATATATGCACAATAGACATTGTTGAATTGAACTACTCAATGATACATAAACTCGTGTTATGGCTTCAATGCGACATGCATAGCATTATCAATCAAAATCATATAAAAGAACATATTATAAAAACTTAGTTAAAAAATAATAATAATAATAATAATAAAGCAAAAATTTGCTTTGATTACTCTTTCCTCTCAAGGTTTTTACTTACTAATATTCAGTTTGTGTTTCTTTCTAGTAATATCAACATAGGATAAAATTTTGAAAAACATAATTATTAATAGTAAATAAAGCTTATAGAGATTCAAACGTTTCAACTCTATATCACTAATTCACTACTACAATAATTTGGGATGAAGCAAAAGAAAAATTTAGATCAATTATGATAATAAAAGATTAAATTTATAGATGATGTATATGTCGTTAATATTTTAAAGATTTAAAATACGGTTCAATGCAAATTAACAACACTATTGAAATTAAATACCCGATAAAACACGATGGTAATAATTATCTTTCATGTCTTAACATTTTTTTTAATATAAATATTCTTCACATTTCAATACTATCTGGTATTGTGTAACTGAAATCTAGTATTCAATTTAATATATTTCAAGTTTCTAGCCACAAGAATAGGAAAATATCTTCTTTGATACCTATAAATTAGTCAATTAGGAAATAAGGAAATTGTCAATAAATTATTTGGATTTTCCCACCGATCCGCCCCGTTTAAACAGGCTCGCAGGTTGCCTAGAGTAGAAAATTGACTTGTCATCTAGATTATTAACAATATAATTTTGTCTGCCACCACCTTTAAAATGAATAAATAAATATAAAGAAAAAGAAAACCTTTTATAAAAAAAAATTGTTTAAAGTTTTAATCCCCCCTCCCCACCCTTAAAAAGAAGTAAACAAATAATTGAAAAGAGAGAAAAAAAACATTTTATAAAAAAATGTGTTAAGAAAAGAACCTATTTTTCTGAAAGTACAATATGCATTTTAACCGTACAAATCCGTATAGATATAAATCTTACTGAAATATAATGCAAAAAAATCTGTAATAAGCAGAACAAGTCCACATAAACACGAATCGAAAGCATGTGTATTCAGTATTTATAATACACAAGAGCGTAAAGCGAAAAAAATGAAAAATCTTCTTACTCAATCTCAATTTATAACTCTCCAAAACACGTGTTATTGTTGTTAAAGATCTTGCGTCATATAAAAAGTAATATGATGTCAATATTGATAAAATTTGAGATTATGTAACACAAAACACACAAAAATAAATAAATAAATGTTATCTTTTACTACGATAGTTCTTTGTTTTTGTCTGCATTCGTTGTACTAAAATTTAGCATGAAATGTTAGATGTTTAATTCTTCGGGATCAAGGAGTTAGCCCATGTGGTTAAGGGCCTAGCCCTTTACTGAGATTACCCAGGTTCGAATCCCCCATCCCCTTTGTACAAAAAGAAGTTTAATTCTTCGAGAAAAAACGGTGATAGAACTTTAATATGGAAAGTAAATAGTCAAGAAACTTATATATATATATATATATTTATATATATAGGCCATGAGTGACTAATGGACTAAAATGGCAAAACTAATGAAACATCTTCAAATATAAATAATTGGAAAGAAAAAAAGAACTTCTATTTAGAATATTGATTGATAATATTAAACTAGAGAGAAATGAAGCAACAACTGAATAAGGGATCGAGGGCTCTTCCCTAATGGTTAGGAGAAACCCTTAGTTAGCACAGAACTAAGGTTCGAAACTCATGAAGTGTCCCTCTTCTCCACTCCTAATAAAAAAAAAAAAGAAGTAAAATAATTTATGTTTTATTGAATGAGACCTATAAATAGGTTCATGCCCCTTATTTTATTGGATGACAATAATTTATGTTTTATATTTAACAAAAATTGACATATCGGTTCGATGGTAATTAATTTGACAATTCCGCTGCCCATTCGGTAATCCAACCGATGATCTTGTAATCTAAAGTCTCGACCCTGTTGGGTCTGAAGAACCATACTCTAAAAACTCTACACGCACAAAAGAAGAAGAAAATTTCATAAAATGGTCAATTGGACTTGGCAGGTAGCTAAGTCTCCATTCACCAGTAATCTCAAACACCTGCTAATTTTCTTTTTCATTTTTTTCCCATTTTTTTGGGGTGGATTTTGAGCAATCAATCAATAGCTAGACCGGCTCAAACAAGTTGGAGTATTCGGTTACTGGTTTTTTATTTGATCATTTGGACAATTCAAATATGATAACTATACTTTAGAATATCATCACTCGGGAAAAACTCATAACTCACACGCACTATGACAATCTCAATCCCACATCGCTTAGGTAGAGAAAGTAAGACCAATTTATAAGTTCAAAATAGTAGAAGCCCAAGAGCAAAACCATACGGGTTATGCTCAAAGTGGACAATATCATGTCAAAGTAGAGCGAGTTGTTAGAGATGATATCAAAGTAAAACTCAACTAGAAGTATAGCCAACGAGGACGTTGGGCCCCTTAGGTCCCCACATTGCTCGCTTCAGAGTGTAGCCAACGAGAACGTTGTTCCCCTTAGGTTGGGTGATTGTGACAACATCAATCCCACATTACTTGCTTGCTTCGGTAAAAAAAGTGAGACCAATTTATAATTTAAAAGGCCCACTCAAACTGACATGAGGCCTTTTGGTTAGAAAATGTGAGACTAATTTATAAGTTAAAAGGTCCAATCAAATTGATATAAATCTTTTTGAGTAGAAGCCTATGAGCAAAATTGTGTGGACTATACCTAAAGCGAACAATATAATATTAAAGTTGAGTAAGTCGTTACACGCACACACATATAAAGTAAAATATTATGCACATTTCTTATTTCTGAACACAGATGATCGTTTTATTTCAAGTATATTTGATTGAAGTGTTATAATTTACCAAAAAATGTAAAAAAGTTGGATAAGAAGCTAAAAACTATCTTCTCTTGGAATTATAAACGGAAATCATGTGAAAGAAACAGGAACGAATCATATTATTTTAACGGCAATATGAAGCTGGATACAAGCATTTTTAGCAAAAAAGAAGCTTGAAGAAATACTCTTGTTTGCACAAAAAGAAACTTCAAACACGCTCTAATAATTTACTCTGTTACTTATCAACTTCCCATCTTACATTTCAACGTCAGTAAAATTTACTAATAATCCTTGTTGCGGAAAAAAAAAAGGGAAAAAAAATACTAATATTTAGAAGTTTTTACTTTTAAATACAGTTGAGCGGTTTTACTCTAGAGAGAAAATGGAGAGAAAGAGGAGGGCGAGAGAGATAAAGGCGTTCTTCAAAGATTACGCCTCCAAAGCCTTTGCTTAGATTTACAGAGAGAATCCGAAGGATTTCTCCCAAGAAAACAAGAGAGAACTGAAACTACTCCCTCCCTCCCTCCCTCCCTCCCTGCTCTCTCTCACACACACACACACAAACACACAAGGGACACACACACACAAAGGAAAATATAGATAACTATAGACTGGAATTTTGCACACAGTTACAGAGATTCATACATATAAAGGGGGGGAGAGAGAGAAGGGAGTGCTCTATTCATATAATTCCAATCAAATTCCTCCTTTTACATCCCATTATCCAAATATGTGAGTACCCTTTATTATTAATTTTATTATTGTTAATCATTATGCTTTGTTTTTTATTTCTTTTCCATTTGATTTTTCTTTTCTGTTCCATTTGCTTTCTTGTTATTCTCTTGATGCTAAACAGTGATTGAGTTTTTATCTTAAAAGGGTATATGTGGATCTAACTGAATATTTAATTGGTCTTATTGGTAAAGGTTGCCATTTGATTACCATAAGATTTTGGCAGCTGGGTCTTGTTTGATCTAAATTTAGAGATCTGGGCTGTTTTGGGGATTCTTGTGTATTTCATCTGATCAAAAGTTTCGATTTTTATGGTATTTCTGAATCTGGCTTTCTCTGCGATGGATGAATGTTTTGGTTTATGCGGAGATTTTGACTAATTAGATTGATTATTTACTGATAACCAATTGACTTTATTATTTTTCTAATTGAATTTGTTTATTAACTTTAATTGATATGAATTTTGTTAGTAATTAACTGTAACTTGTTGAATGGAAACTCCCTTGGGTAACGAGTATCAACAAGCAGCCACATCATAGACAAGTAATCTTCCCAAGTTTTTATTTTAGCCGTGGATAAGTTAATTGTTGTGTTTGTGATTCTTCTTGCTGTTTTGACAATTTATTTATTTTATCGAATCTGGAAGTTCGCATTTGATTATACAGTTGGCAGTGGATTACAGTTGTTGCTGGAGATTTTGGAGTGGTTTCAAAGCAAAAAAGAGGTGCTTCTCAGGGTCACAAGCCGGAGACATGGTGGAAGACCGAGCTTGTTTGGTTTCTAGGAACTATTCGAGGACCTGCGAACAAGAAAGGAATTGGCTGTGCATGAATAACCAGCTGGAAAAGATTGACGTGCAAGGCAAGCGACCGTTAGAAACAGATGGAGAGGAAGAAGTTGTTAGAAAGGTGTCTAGGAAGTCAGCCAACTCCGTGGATACATCATTGTCAATTGGTGGGATTTTAATGTCCGTGGATACATCTTTATCAATTGGTGGGTTTTTAATGTCCTCTTCTGTCCAATCCAGGCATAAGCAGCATACAGGGCAAAACTCTGATTCAAGTTCTTTGATTGCGGCTATTGGTCGTGACAACTCTATTAGTTGTCTCATTTGGTGCTCTAGAGCAGATTATGGGGCTATTGCATCTCTAAACCGTAGTTTTCGTTCTCTCATTAGAAGTGGTGAGATCTATAGGCTGAGGAGGCTAAATGGTGTGGTTGAGCACTGGGTTTATTTTTCTTGTCGGCTTCCTGAGTGGGAAGCCTTTGACCCAATTCGTCGCCGTTGGATGCATTTACCTAGCATGAATCGTAATGAGTGTTTTTTGTTCTCGGATAAGGAATCTTTGGCTGTTGGCACTGAGCTTCTTGTTTTTGGACGGGATCTCAACTTTCATATCATTTATCGCTATAGTTTATTGACCAACACGTGGTCATCGGGAATGAATATGAATGCATCTAGGTGTTTGTTTGGATCTGCCAGCCTTGGGGAGATCGCAATATTAGCTGGTGGTTGTGACTCACGTGGCAATATCCTCAATTCTGCAGAGCTCTATAATTCTGAGTTGGGGACTTGGAAGACACTTCCCAGCATGAAAAAGCCAAGGAAGATGTGTTCAGCTGTGTTCATGGATGGAAAGTTTTATGTGATTGGAGGAGTTGGAGGAACTGATTCCAAGCTTCTTACTTGTGGAGAAGAGTATAATTTGGAAACAGAAACGTGGACTGAAGTACCAAACATGTCTCCAGTTCGCACCGACGTACCAAGGGAATTCAATCTACCTGTTACATCTGAAGCACCACCATTGATTGCTGTTGTAAATAATCAATTGTATGCCGCTGATTATGCTGAAATGGTAGTGAGGAAATATGATAAGAATAACAGACGCTGGACTACCATAGGAAGATTGCCTGAGCGAGCTGATTCTATGAATGGTTGGGGTTTGGCATTTAGAGCATGTGGTGATAGGCTTATTGTAATTGGAGGGCCTCGGACTGTTGGTGAAGGATTCATTGAAGTCAATTCATGGGTTCCTAATGATGGTCCACCACAATGGGATGTGCTCGGCCGAAAGCGATCTGGCAGTTTTGTTTACAATTGTGCCGTTATGGGATGCTGATCATTTACATTTTACTGCAAAGTCTGTACCATTTTGGATAGGATGCCTCATTCTCTGATGGATTGGATCCCAGATGCACCAAATTCTTGCTAATGGGTAATTACTAGCAAGTTTTCATTTTCAAACACCCACCCCTACCCTCTCCCCTTCGCCCTTCTCTCCCTTCGAGGAAGATTTGAAAAATTACCAGATTTTGCTCAAGATTTGATACATTGTTCTCTTTGAGGTAGTCATGGGTGGATCTTTTAAAACTAAATCAAGTTTTCTTTCTTTAAAAAATTAAATTGCCTGCTTCCTTTCAAGTAACATGAGAATGAGAAAGTCTCAAAATTGACCTTTGCACAGAAAAGTTGGTCGGAATAACTTCTAGGAGGAATACAGTTATAGGTTCCATTGGTGTTTTTGGAGCTTTTCTAGTGGAATTCAGCGATTTGATTTGAAAGTTCTTGTTTTCTTGACATTGTATGGAAGGAGAAAAACAATAAGGCATGAACATGTTGATTGGGAAGCATTTGGCTATAAATTGATCTTTTCTCTTTGTTTTTTCTTTTTTTAGCATTACTGCTGCTTTCTGTCATATTGTTTTAAGTTCTGTTCTCTTTCATTCCAGTGTTTTTTGCTTTTGTTTGGGTAGTTAGATTGCCTTTCTTCTGTATTATTTGTAATGTGGTATTCTGATTCTTTAGTTTTTTAGGCATAACTGTTAATATCACCCAGGCAAATAACCTGGCTATGGCACTAGTGGTCGCTATTGTTTGAGCCCTTTCGAGTGATGTGAACTCTCTTTTCTCTTTGAATTTTCTTTTGATAGAAAATGGAAGTTTAAACATTAATCATCAGCTAGACTAATGATGAATTTGTTATAATAGAAAGTGAGGAAAATTTCCTTTGGTTTTGAATTAAAAACTACCTGTGTTTGCATCAGATTTGTTTGTGTGCCTTTCCATTTTTCTACAATGCTATGTTAGCTTAGCTTCACTTATGTGTTCATATTCTCTCGAGTATTATGCTTATTTTCACTTTTTTTCCCCTATTATTTATGAATGATATTATGATATTGGTATTTGGTAATTGAGTGGTTATGGCATCGATATTTGGCTTCTAACTCTGGGGCACCAGTTTCTAGTTGAACTAGCCAATTGGTCACTGTGCTACTTGTTTGTTTGTATTGTCAGAAGGCATGTTCAGCTGGAACTCGTGATTCTTGTTTGTCAAGTGCCCAATAATTCTACCTGTTCAGCGTACATGATTAGCTTACTGGATTCTTTCTCTTAAATGCAGCTTTTATCGATGGTTGGTAATTTTCGGGATACGGATATCTTTATGTTTAGCAAATACATCCAAAAACACGGATAAAAATCTAGCTTACTTTAATAAGGTTGGTGCAATTAGTAAATTCAATTGCAGTTGCTGATTTCCATAAAAGGGTAGCAGCATTCTCAAAACTCATTGCTTGACTCTTGATACAGAGCGTTTTCATGTATATTCTGATGGAAATTTGAGTTGCATGTTGTTTGCTTTGGGAATATGCATATTCTGCGTCTGATTTCTTGGTTTACCTTCTCTGATAACTGTTGAACATTGATTGCGTCATTAGCATACAAGTATGTTACAATTTGTCATATTTTGTTGAGAAGTAGAAGCTCAATTGATTTGTCTATGGCTTGTTGAGTGCCTGTCCTTTGGGCTGTGACACTTCAGTGTATGTCTTTTGTTTTACCAGTTTCCCGAAAATGCGTTTCTTTTTGTGTCTTGGGATTTTTACGAGTACTCCAGCTATTCCAAGTTTAGTGTCTCTTCACTGATGTGGCACTTCAGTATATGCCTTTGTGGCTTGGTACTATAGCTTTTGGGTATCATTTGAGAATGCGTACAGAGTACTAGAAAGGAATCAACCCCATCAATTAGAGCTAGTTGATGACTGTGTAGAGAGGCTCTTTCTTTGGACCTAATGCCCTCCAATCGAAAAGAAATGTTTTTGTTCATTGGCATTGGCTCCAAGTATGCATGACCACACTTGTCTCCTAAAGGAACCTAATTTGAACGTGGGAAGTGAATTCTAATGCGGTACTTCTGTAAATGCCTATGTGGCTTGACTACTCCAGTATTATTGAGTTCGGTATTTCATTTACTAGTGTGCTTACTAGTCCTGAAAATGCTTGTTTGCTTGGTGCTATGAGCTTTCAACTATTGTTTTTGTATGCGTATGCAGTAGTACTAGATGAGAATGGACCCCATCACTCTTAGCAGTGGTGGATTTAGGAGGTACCCCCATTTGGTCCAAATAAATTTATACTCAAATTATTATTATATTTTGGGTGCACTCCGATGTTGAGTGCTGGCTTTGCCCCTGACTTTGAGCTATTTGATGACTGTGTAGAGATGCTCTCTATTTTGGCCTAATACCCTCCCATCAAATGAAAATGGATTGGGACATTGGTATTGGCTCCAAATAAGTATGACTACACTTCTCATAAAGGGGGCCCGATTTGAATATGGTGAGGAAATGAACTCCACTCTGTAAATGCCCGTGTGGCTTGAGTACTCTAGGTATATTGAGTTCAGTATTCTTGGATTAATGTAGTACTTTTGTAAATGATCGTGTGGCTTGGTGCTATAAGCTTTTGGTGTCATTCGAGTACGATGAGAATGGACCTCATCACTTTGGTTATTTGATGACTGTGTACAGAGGCTCTATTTGGGTCCAATACCCTCCCAACAAGTGAAAATGGATTGGGTCATTGGAATTGGCTCCAAATAAGCATCGCTACACTTCTCATAAAAACCCTATTGAACATGGTGAGGAAATGAATCCAATTTCTGACTTTTCTATTTTTGGGTGTGTGTTAAAAATTTAAGTTTACTATTTGGCCTACCTTCTAAAGCACTTCTTCCTTTTCGAAAATCCATTCTCATCAACTTTCTCTGGTCGAGTCGGTATTGCTCAAGGCTGGTTTTGAACTTCACTGTGCATGACAAGGTAGTAATCAAGACGGAGATGTTTTATATGTACTGCAATATTTTCACTGCAACTTTTACCGCATCATTATAGTAATTAAAGTTATACCTCCTTGAAAATGACACAGGTCTTATCAGAGCTTAGCTACGATTTGATTGGAGTGATTCATACCTGTTGAAGTGTAACCTTAACAACATTTTACTCTTGAATCCTTAACCTTTGGTTTCCAGCAGATAGATTTTAAACCTTCTAAAAATTAGCAGCTAGTTCATATCATTGTATATATGCTACTTCTATCCCACAAAAATAGTCTAGTAATTATTTTCACATAGATTAAGAAATAATAGTTAATATAGTTCGTTTCCAAGAAAAAAAAAAGTTAATAAAGTTGAAATATTAAATATTACTTTAGTTTTTTACATATATCTTTATGTCTCATTAATTATTTGAAAGGTTTTCAATGCATAGGTAGTTGAATAACAATAATTAATTAAGGGCACATATAGAAATGAAATATTAACTACATATTTAATATAGTAAGTCGACTATCTTTTTAGAACGGACAAAAATGAAATAGTCGACTATCGGGTAATTGTCACTCTAGGTCTTCAACCTTTTAACTTTGTATCAATTTCGTCTCTTTTTTTTTTTTAGCCTACTAAGTCTCCAATCTTTTATTTATTATCATATTGTATTCCGATGTTATTTTTTGTCTTCAACCTTTCAATTTCACCATGAACTTTTATCAAAATGACTATTATACCTTTAATACATTATTTTCATTATAAGTCTCAATCTTTCAATTTTTATACAATTTTGTCCCCATCATTTTTTGGACGCATGGGAGTTGTCGTGTTATATCTCTATTAACACTTTTCTTAACTAACATTATAATTTTTATTGTTAATATCTATTAAAATTATTATTATACCATTAATTATTTAAATAAGAAATAGAGAACAATATAAAATAAAAAATCTACCCACTCTAACTCACTCCAATATAATCTAATGACAAGAGTAAAAAATATAGATAATATGGATAATAAAAAAACTCAATCTATAACGTTCTTGATGGATATCAAATCTGCGTAGAAGAAAGTTATGATTTAAGTATCAGTGTGATGAATTAGATTTGATTTCTTAATCTATCACAAATCACGTGGTGGATATGGATTGGATAGATCAGTTCCAAAAAAATTAATTTTTGATTTGTAAAAAAATAAACGTAACTTTAATATTTTAATTCTAATTTAATTTCTTGTCTTGTTATCTATCTCAACCTAATATGATCCACCAATTGTGGATTCTCAAAAAATTACAATTAGAGCATTAAGGTTTGGTTTCATTTTTGTAAATTAAAAAATGATTTTTTATCTACTCTGATCTATTTCCGCTATGTGATATGTGATGAGTTGAAAAACCCAATCCGATCAGTTACACTGACTTTCAGAGCATAAACTTTTTTTTATGCGGATTAGGTATTCATCAAGCTTGTTGTAAATCAAGTTCTTTTGTTATCACTACAGGTTATGATGAGTGGAGTTCTTATTTTATATTGTTGTTTATTTTTTATTTTTATTTTAATAATTAAGGTTATAACGGTAGTTTTAATAGAAATTAACATTAATAATTGTAAAGTTGAGTATGGAAGGTGTTATTAGGACGTAGATGCGACAATAAATGAAATGTTTGGGTCCTATATGCCCCAAAAAATAATAGGGACAAAATTGTATAAAAATTGAAAGGTTGATGATCTATAGTAGAAATAAAGAACTAAGGGTATAATAGTTATATTGATAGGGGTTAATGATGAGAATTGAAAGGTTGGGGATGAAAAGTGACAGGGGGAGATAATACGATAATAAATGAAACGTTGAGGGCTTATTAGGGTTAAAAAAGGAAATAGAAAAATGAAGGATGACAAAATTGATATGAAGTTGAAAGGTTGGCACTTAGAGTGAAAATTACTCATATTTATATTGGTTTGTATGGTAGATGATGTCGTAAACCTTTCAAGAATCTTATGTCACTAGGGTCCATAACGTTTATAGACAGTGGTAAACCAAGACCGAACCTTTAACAATTCTAAAAGCTATATGTCAAAACAGTTGAGATTTTATGTTTTTAAAAGGTTAGGGAGTCGAGCATAAAATAAAAGGCTATAGAAGTTAGGGATCCAAAGTACTACTTACCCTAAACTTTTTGTGTTCAGTCATAATAATAATAATTCACAAGCTACAGGGTGATATCAGATCAAATTGACCATATCATCATCCAACTAAAATGAAACTAGGTTCTTTATCTTCGATGGATATTAGGTTTGTGGGCCTTTACTAACATGTGAAAAAAATGAGATCCTTCTCCCATAATCTTCAGAGTTGTATTAATTTTCCATGATTATATATTGTCATTATGGCTAGTGCAATGCAAAAATATATTGGTCTAATCACTAATCTGAAATGACATTAGTGGTAATTAGTCGCAAGATTCACTTAATTAAGAAAAGCATATCTCACTTCTCATACAATCTTGCCTAAGACTTGTAAGCTAAAATCATTAATTATGCAATCGCATAAACATTTCTCACAAGGGTAAGAGAGATTGTAGGTCGACTTAATGATTATAGCATATTCAAATGGTTAAAGTTCACTAGAGGAGTTTATATATTTTAGATATAATAATATATTTTGATTGGTATAAATGATTAACTATGATCGATAAAGAAATACTATGATTTTACTTACAAACATGTAATCTACCATGCACCGTGGCTCCACGGGTTCTTATTGCTCACCCTTTTTTTCATTCTCATCAATAAAACGATTGGATATCACTCCTTTCGGTCTTCAAGGAGGACTTTAAGATGATATGACCAACTTAGATGTCGAAACAATGAATGACAAGACTAATAAGACTTCGATGTGGAAACAATGAATGACAAGACTAATAAAACAATGAATTGCGGTTTCTTAAATTTAGGACATTGGTGCTAATAGTATCCTAATGGTATAAAGCTTTAAGTTTAATATAAACATACTCCGCGTACTTAGCTCACTTGTTACAACCCATTTCCAAATTCAAGAAATGCTAAACAATTCTGTCCAATCTAACATACTAGACTTGTCACAATCAACCCATTTTGACAACTCGTTCCTCTACCTTCTCCTTACCCACTCATGCTAGGTTCTTCAACTAATAGAACCCTAAAAGACCAGAGCAAATATAGGATAAATAGGTCCCTTACAAATAATTCAAGAAAAAAGCATAATGGGGGAAAAATCTTGTAACATAATTTTCATGCTTTGTCTATATGTGATCTTACACGCAACTTTTTTCTTTTGAAAACATAATTATATTTGTTGGCAACACAATTATGAAGCCAATAATACTTGTTGATAGAACTAGCTAGCTAGATGTCACCCCTGGAGCCCAAGAAATTTGCTTAACATTATATTTTCTATATAAAATGTAAGATTAGGTCTACTCACCATGTGCATAGCACCACAAAATGGGCCTATGCGATATTATCTCTAGTCATTGTCACATGGCCATGGCCATGGTTGTACAAAATTTTAGCCTATACTAATAAGCTTTTTGATGCAATAAGATTGTGTAATCCCACTCCCACAAGTAAATTTCATATACTTACAATCATAAGATTATTGAATTAGTTATCTTTATAGGGGAAAAGCAGATGTTCTATTAGATAGTGACAGCAACAAAATTAACCAAATACTTTTCTTATTGGTTACTTGAAAGAAAGAAATTTGACGGGTAACTGAAATCCCATGGCTACTTTATTGAGAACTAAGAAAAGTAAAATTTGTAGACTAGTAAAGAGTACAAGATTCTCACGATTTTATTGGTTGAATATTCTTGTAAACTTTGTGTTTTTTCATGTTTTTGGATCAACTCTATATGGTTATTCATTTCTCTTATTCTTTATGTGGAAACCACGCTATGGAGACTTGTAAACTATAAAATAAAATGTTATTAAAGTTTGATTACTTACTTCTTGTCATTATTATCTGAGATTCTAATATTTTGATCTCAATTGTTAGCTCGACTCTTTTGACTATATATCCTTTTTAAAATTATTTTAACTGATTGTTCAGTTCGATTTTGAAAACATTACCAGGCTCTTGATCTTGATTGAATCTTCTATTATCCCTCCCAAGGACATAATTATATATATAAACCCCTTTTCCGCTTTCCTCTCCTCACCTCATCTCTCTCCCACTCTCACTGTCTAAAAATTTCTTCAACAATGGCGGAAACACAACAGAAGCGCCATAGAGAAGAATCCCAAGAAGCGAAAACCTTTGAGTTTGACGACACAAACTCAAAGCGCCACAAGTCATTCAACAACATAATCTCCATTCTTGATTATGAAGAATCAGAAGAGGAAAAGCCAAACCAAGACTTCTCAGCAATATTCAAAGCCCTCCAACAAGAGCTCTGCTTTTCTTCCACTCCATGCACCATATCAGCCGAGGAAACCGTGCTGGATCACAACCAAACCACCAAGTTTAGACCGAGCTCGGCTGGTGGGCTCAAAGAAAGTGAACAAGAAGACGATGATGAGAATGTTAGAGTCATGAGACGTCTTCTTGAAGCATCTGATGATGACCTTGGGATTCCAAACAAAGTCGAAGAAGAAATCAACTTTGAAGAAAATCGACAATTATGTGATGTGTTGTGGGAGCTCGAAGATGAAGCTGCAAATTACTACACAATTTTGCAGTCGGATCTTTTCCGTGTAGATCTTGCTTTCTGGGGTTAGAAGTGGCAACAAAAGAAGTTAAGGAACGTAAAGGACAAAAGGATAAAAGAATGAGGGGCAAAAGGAAGAAAATGGAGGCTTGTTTGTCTTTTACATTTTGGTCCTCTCATTTTTAGATCAACATTTTGGTCCATTTTCTACTCAGACAAAGATGTTACTTTTACATTTTGGTCCATTTACTACTCAGACAAAGATGTTGCAGTCTATATGCACCAAAAGAAAATAAAAATAAAACTTTAGAATTAATATTTTCTTGCTTATATATATATATATATATATATATACACACACACACATATATTTACCAGCCATGAGAACAAGAGAGAATTTTTGTAGTAAAGAACTCACTAGATAAAAATTTGGAAAATTATATTCCCACCACAATAGTTTATTTACAGACCATATTTTCTTATTCACATAAATATCCCAAGGCAAACTTATTGCAATAACCTTATTTAACCCCTATTGGTTATTTTAACATTGAAAAAAAAAATTATTTTTTGCCTTTGACACCGCAATCGCCATAACCACTCCATCGTCGGCCGGGAAAGAGAGAAAACAGTGCTTTCTTGTTGGCAAAGCAACTCGATTTCCTTATATTCAAGACACAGGATCAATTGATGGCATGCTTTATATTCCTCCTCCTTTCAATTTCATTTATTTGAAAACCCCCATTGCAGCTGAAATGGCAGATTTGCATTGACAATAAACTAAACGAATGATAAATAAAACCTAATGAATGATACAAATAATACCCAAGATAACAACTTGTCGTGGAACGCTAAAGAGTTTGAGGTATGGTGGCTTCTTTATACTTCCCTTCGAATTCGAGGCAAATCATATATATAAATGGCTCGCCTAATCATCGATTTCATCCAACAAGAATGTGAATTGCTAAAAATCATTGAGTGAGATTTCATCCAACAAGAATGTGAATTGCTAAAAATCATTGAGTGGGATGGACAGTTGCTGTTGAATAGTATGAGAGTAAGAACAAGAATTGTAGTGTTAAATAGTATAAGAGTTGAAGAACGAGATTTATGGCGGGAAAGGTAAAATTTATTGACAATGGGTTCTATGATGTTTTACTATAATTTTGTTTTTATTAATTATATACTTTTAGGTTGTTGGCTAGAAACGTAAATATGATGTTGTGTGATAATTAAATCCATAAATTGTTTGTAGTGGTTATATAATAGGGTGTGGAGATAACATTTTGTCGTGGGAATATAATACCCCTAAAAATTTTTGTAGTAAAGAACTCACCAGATACGACTGCACAACTCTGGAGTCAATTTGTCTCCGTGTACAGAACATTGGAGCACCAGAACCAATAAAAAAGCACCAAGTCATGAAACGAAACCACCATTTTCCATTTCAGTGCTTGCCCAAACAGAATCAAACCAATTCCAGCCATAAACAGAACCTATAATAATTTCTCTAATAATAATCTCTAAAAGTTACTTGTAATCAAGAGATTATTAAGAGAACGTTACTTTATAAACATTCACCCGATGCCAAACAGCCTAAGAAGAAGAATAATTCTATTCAAACAAACAACTAGACAACCCAGGAAGAAATTTCTAACTTTACCAATGTATATTCAACCTAACTCCATATGGCACAATTATTAAGGAGCACGGAGAACGAAAAATATTTCATTTGGAACCAAACCAAACCAATCCCAACAACAAAACGTAAACAGATAATAAGATAATCTATAGTAATATAACAAAATCAGAGCCGAACATGAAACATAAAACATCAACAATAAGAACACCAATATGAAGCTTAGACAATCCTAATCTTAACATTTTTAAGTCAGTACCACTGCTACAAAAACGACGACAAAAATAAGGATGTTCCTTCTTGGTATTACTTGTTAACCACATAAACAGACGAGTCTTCACTCTTCATCATCTTCATCACCATCACCTCCAGAGGCCTTCCTTGCAGCTGCTTTCTGGTTCTTTCTCTTCACTCTTCCCGGACGGCCACCACCAAATGGACTAGTGAGTGAGAAATCAATGTGCTTCTGTGAATCCACTCTCACCATAAACGAGGGCACATTGACAACTTGTCGGCCAACCCTGCAGTAATGGTAAAAACAATTTTCAAACTACTGATGAAACATTTATTGCTATGTGTCACAGTAACTAGGATGTCCAAAATGTTGTTGAATATGATGGATAAAAACTCAAGTCAAAATAAAAAATTCAATAGATGAGTATTGTATCCAGATTGAAGGGAAAAATTATCAGTGCAACTGCTGTGTCATTTTCCATCTTAAAAGGTAAAGCACCTACAACTGAAAGAAACTCATATAAGCATAATCGGTGAACTTCTGAAAGCGAAAACTAACAGTAAAGTAACACAATCATATTAAAATCAATAGACTAGCCATAACAGATCTTACTCATGTCAGGAAGGCATAGTATAGAAGATTAGACATCCTGCTAGAACTATCTGAACAAGAATCTAATTCTTTCATGCAAAATAAACAGAGAACACAGACTGCACACAAATCATCACTTGCTTGTCAAGATTATCTAACGTAAATCACTAAGTATCAATTGTCGCATTTAGATGAATACATGCTTCCATAAATTTGTGCATTTCATACCGGATAATTAAGCATAAAATGATATCAACCGCATGATGGAATTGAAGTTATGAGAAGACAAAGTAGCATTGCAGACAATCGCCATTTCAGATTATATTCATTATCTAATATCTATCCAGATTTTTTGTGGCAGATCGGAAGAGCAAAGTCACAGTAACAACAATGAATGAACAACCTGAAAACCAGTCATAAAAACTGAAAAAACAACAGCACCTGATATGCCTTTGCCTGATGAGCACTCTGGCATGATGGATTGACTTTGCCATACCAGCCTTGAACACAAGAGTTTGCAGGCGGCGCTCAAGGAAATTCTCTACAGTGAGGGCCAAGACATAATCAAGCTTGTTCTGGCTCTCATCCAGAAGCCCATACCTGTTCATCCTCCTCAGAAGGGCTTCACCCTCAAAAATACGACGAGGATCCTTCTCATCAAGAGTCAAAAGATTTCTAGCAGCATTTCTGATGCGGCTCAGCGCATACTGGACCCTCCAGAGTTCTCTCTTGCACCTAAGTCCATACTCTCCAACAAGCTTCAACTCAGCATCCAGACGCTCCTTCTCATAAGGACGACGGGGCTTCTTAAATGTTTTCCCATCTGTATCCAATTATTATGCACAAATTAGTTAAGTTAGCAGTTAGGCATTGATTTAGATAAGAGTCTAAGCCAGGGCCTTACGTTCTGGCTTAAAAACATAAATCAGTATGAAGACCTACGTTTCATGATCTATCAACTCAAGCTAATTTCATTAAGTGCACTATTGCAAGTTTCATATTTGAATTTCATGTGGTCAAATGACCAAATGATCTCATACTAGTAGTAACTAATCAGCATTTTACTGCAGAGACAATAGGAAAGCCCATAGTTCTATATTTAAAAAAAGGGCTCTCATCAGCTTCAAGTCCAAATTGGGTGATTGTTTAAAAATTATCTCATAAAAATTGACAGAAGCAAAATGTAAGTACTATTAACAGCACAAAGCAGCAGCATCTGCAAATGTTCATCTTTTATTTTTGAAGAAAATTATCTCATAAAAATTGACAAACCCAAAATTTATGTAGTTTTAACAGGACAAAGCAGCAGCATCTGCAAAGATTCATCTTTTAGTTGAACAAAGTCAAAACTGTTATAAGTAAATCCAAAAATATAAAGGAAATCATAATGAAAAGATTCTGATCACTGGCAAAGCAGTCCATTCCACTTAAAACCAAACATTGTTCACGTAAATTCACACTTGTAAATCCGGGGAGAAAAAGACTACATAGTAACTATACATCACAGATTTCCATCAGCAGCTACACATGTTCGAATAGAATCAGAAGTAAATGCTTACAGTTGCGGTAAAACGAAACATGCACCATTTTTTTTCGCCGTCGCCGATGTGACCCTCAGTCCGGCGATCCCCCCCCGCTGCAGGCACCGAAATTCAGAAGCTAGGGTTTCAAGAGAGGCGCTTCTAACGGCTCGTTATATAGTATTCATTTAAGGCCGTAACCCTAATGGGCCTTCATTAATGGTCCTAGTTGCTTTTGGTGTAGCGATTTGGGTTTTTCTCACAATCCAAGAATGTCACTTTTAGCCTTTTCTAAACACCCATAGTGAAGAGCACCTTGCGGTGCAATTTTTTATTCGTTAACTCTATCGGTTAACTCACAATGTTTTTGGTTAGACATTTAGATTGTAATCTGAATCCACATGATTTATTTGGTTTTATATTTTTTCAAAAAATCAAAACGAGAAATTCAAATAATTATTTATTTTTTTTAAAAACAATCAATAAAATAATACTACATAATATATTATAATCTAAATTATAATATATAGCCTAACAGTTTGTAAATCAATCAATTCTGGGTAATCACATCCCATCCCGTGAAAATGTCTCCAATCTATCGACTGACTGCTGTTCTGAGGAAACCCAGCCGGAATGCCGTAGCCAACGCCGCCGCTTCGTTTTCCACCAAAAGACGGGCTGGCAACAACAGAACGGGCGACGACGAGTGGAATGACGCATGGGAAACAGCGTGGCTCCCCGACGATCACTTCGGAAAGTCCTCACATAGGGCACCCTGGGAATCCGACGTCACATTTTCACTACCAACCACCGCTTCCTCTGGCGAAAATGGCCTCAAGGACCAAGAAATTGACTCTGAGACCAAGGCCTTTGTGGAGGATATGAACGAGAATTGGGACCAGAGGAAGGGGAAAACAGTGAAAGAAGATAAAAAGAATGTGGAGTCCTCAGCAGTGTCTTCAACTTCATCGTCACTTTATAGCTTGGAGAATATCAAGCGGGATTACAGATTGAAGAAGCAGAGGATACACGCAGGGCTATGGATGAAGGAGATTGAGAAAATGGAGGAAGCAAAATTGAGGGACTCCATTTCCGTTGAGGGTGATAATATTGACAGATTGCTTGATAGCTGCGCTGAGTATGCACTCCATTCCTTCAATTTTAACCTGATTATTAAATTTTCTGTCACAATTTAATCTGATTTAATCTGTGTTTTAATTGGTGTTCCAAGTAGGATTTTTGTCATGAATTTATCGGAATTTCTGCCTGCACTGACATAATCATGGGCTATTTAGTTTTATTTTTAGTCAATAACTCTGTCTATGCTAGTTGAATGCAAATTTCCGTGGGATATAATCAATGGCTGGTTTCTGTTCTGCTAATATTGTTGGAATGTGGTACTGCTGAGGGTTGTTAACTTGTCTGTGAAGTTTTCTTTTTGGAGTTGCTAGGTTGGAATAATTTTTCGATGTTTATTGGTGATTTTGTATGGAACTATGTACTTGTTTGGATGATCTGCCTGCAACTCTGCACCAGTCAGCTGTGTTCCATTCTGTTGGAAGTGCTTCTTCTTGATATTACCATAAAACTGTTAACTATTTGCAGTAACATTGCGTAGACACATTCTTAAAATAATTAAGCCTTTCGATTAAGCGCCTTATTTGGTTCTATATGGCGTCCTTTTTTTGTCCGTTAATCCCTTTAGCTGGTCACTACTTCTGTGGTTTGTGATATTTATTCCTCAACCTAATGAACTCTTTGCTGGTAGTCCTTTATTTCCACGTTAAAACTTGTGGTTTTTTGAGCAGGTACGTTTTTATCTATCAATGGGAAGTTAAACCTGGTATCTTTTATATTTATGTATGTTTTTACACTCAAATACCTGTCTATATCGGTCATCATTTGGCAGTATTAGAGTTTGCCTTTGGAAAGTTTAAAGTCCTTGCACCAGGCTAAACAATAATTTTTGTGTTTTGTAAATGCAGGATTTTTGACTCTCCCAGCAATGATCTGAACAATTCAAAAATTCCAAGTACGGATTACAAGAACAAACCGGATGGCTGGGAAACAACGTCAAAATCTCCAGATGGTAATATCTGGGAGATGTCACAAAGAGAAGAAGACATCCTTCTTCAAGAATTTGAGCGCCGAATTGCGTTCAACAAGTTCCAGGTTTGTATATTGTTTCAACTTGCAATGTTTTAACTATAGTTAAATGCATCGGTTAAGCACCTTAAATTGCCATATTACTCTTTGCAAAATGATGGTTTAAGTTCTTTTAGCCAAGTATGCCACATCTTGCATCTTTTATGATCGGAGATTCTGGTGAAATTTCTACCCTTGGTTACTGCTAGTAGTTCAGTTGGTTTAAATATTGGTTTTCTGATTTTATCCAAACAATGACTTAATGATGGTGGGCCGTTGCCAAACTTTAGCATGGTTGCATGTTGGAATGAATCTCCAGAGAGGGGTCCAGGCTTTCTAAAGATAGGTTCAAGTATAGATTTTCTGGTGTATGAAGTTTTCTTATTAAGAGTTCATGAGCTATCATATTTATGTTGAATATCTCTACTTTCTGTTCAATATTTGGAGACTCGATATGACTATCAAAGTTCAAATTTATTTCATTTACAGGTTTGTCATTCTTGTTTCTGAAGTGCTTATATTGTCATTATTCTGAAACTGCAAAATAATTTTGTTATATATTCAGATAGCGAGTTTTATAAAGACACACATATTTAGCCGACGAAGACCTATTGATGGGTGGAAGTACATGATAGAGGAAATTGGACCAAATGCAAAGAGAACTAAGGGCAGTGTTTCAAGGTTGCCTAGTGTATCAGATGAATCAACCCAACCGTTTAGAGAGGAGAAGACACCAGCTAGCACTTTCCACCACCAGAGAGGAAGATGACTATTTCCCCCCAAGTTTGTATTTGAGTTCCCATCATGTTGTAATTATATGCATTTCTACGTTCACTTCTTCTTTCTTATATAATATGATTTCCAATTGGAGACTTTTCAAGACTATCTATTTTGTTCTCAATAAGCATTTTTTATCTTTGAAAAATCCGAATAAGCGATATTGAATTGTCTCTTTGTTTTCTATTTTGTTTTCATCGATACTTTACCATCGTTGTTTGCACCAGCCCTTTAATTCTGAATGATGGTAACAATTGAAAAAGAAGAATTTAAATTTAGCCCTACGCCACGAATGGTAAATGAAATGACCATTGCACAATATTGAAGTTTCAAGTTTTGTCCGCATGAAGCTTCACATTCTCACATCCAAGTGATATGTTGAACGGGGTAATTACCATTTGAACGTCACAGGAGTAGGAGCATATAATTACACATTATGAAAATGTGCAATTCACTTCAAAGATCTAACAAAAGCTTCAAAAAGAAACTGGTACAATAATAATAACAATAACAAAACACAAGAGTTCACCAATAGGCAACAAAACTGACATAGTATACATCTTGAGACCAAACAAACTAAAAGTTTCAAGGGCCCAAAACTAGGAACTTTTCCTCTGCCAAGCAATGGTTTTCGCTGAACAGGAACTACAACAATGGGGAGTGGTGGTTTGCCTTCATGTGCATCCTTTAAGAACTTATCAAGCAGTGGCACCAAAAAGACTCCAGTCATTCACCTTGAAACTAGAGACAGCAAGTTGGAAAACCTCAGCCATTGGCATACATCCAGATTGTGCAGCAGGCGCAGCCAAACCAGCGCCAACCGTGCTAGCACTTTCGCTCAAAGGGCTACAAGAATAGAAAGGAAGCAGATAAAAGAATTATGCTAGAGATCCTCAGCAATGATTAACTCATTGTTATGTTCCCTCCCTTGGGAAAAAGAAACACAAAAGGACTGCAACCATCTCCACAAAAAAAATGTTTTTTCAGTATGCTCTGGAACAGTGCATATGTGAATAAAAGAGATAAACAATGCCATAAGCAGGGGAAGATGAAAGTCATTGCAACTTACTTTATCAACGTAGGCTCATATGCAGTGATCAAAACATCTGTCCCAACTTCCTTAAGGCGAAGATTGGCCACATAGACCTGGAAAACCAAAATTTTAGATTGATGAAAACATATAGATATAGGATCTACTGAAAATTTCTAGTACTCCAGGAGTGTCAAAACCTCAGTACTCCTAGCCAATAAAAATCCATGTGTTCAGGGGTCCATATTAAACAACAAACTGCGTCCATGAATCCACATATGGATACTTGATTTGGCCATGGAATATGGAGTAACTACTCTTGGAGTACCAGAAATTCTTCCTCTGCTCCAAGATCTACATTGTTAATAGATCTTCCATTTCTTGAAATCCCTCTGTGCAGTTTGCAATGGGAAACCAAACAAAAAGTCAACATTCATTCAGTTGCCATATCAACTTACAAATTTGGTTTGTGCGGAACTTGTCAAGAAAAATTGAACTTACCTAATCTTTACCTATATAAAACAAACCAAATTATTTTCCCAACTTCGATACCCCCAGCAACACTCTCTCTCATCTAAAGAATATGCAATTTCACTCCCTCCTCCTCTCCCTTTCTATCTATGCAATGAAAGCAAGAGACCAGAATTTAAGGTCTCTAGGTGATTCTTTCTGCTTGCAAACATGCATACTTACAAAAGACATCTTTCGACATTCTTTTAATTGATAGAATATATTGAAATTTGCCAATCAATCCATATATTCCAACCCAAACCAAATGCAGCTTAGGCCACAACCAAATATGGAATGCTTGGGAGAAGAGAGAACAAATTTACTTTCACAATATTTTGGGCTTCTCTTCCTTGTCTTCCCTTAGATATTCCCTGCAAAAGGAAGTTTTACAATTAGCAAAACAATATTGTTATTCTGCACATTGGAAGATTGGTTAACAACATAGTCACATAGAAATATTTGCAGCAATGTAATTTTATTATAGCTCATAGCTTCACCAATTCATTCGTTGAACTCAAGAAAATGGATGTCTGTTTTAACAGTTAATAATATGGTAGGATTCTTGTTCCATGTTATTGGACCACACCACCAATCCTTTCCGGAAGATACTATCACAAAATGAACATATCCCTCAGAAAAGCATGCTATCTGAGCAATTCTTAGGAATAATAATCAACCCAAAAAAAAAAAAAAAAAAAAAAAAAAAAAAAGAAGAAATCGAAACGATTTCGATTTCTCTTCTCCATTGAAAGAAGAAAATAAGAACAATAAGATGGTTTCTTGTGAAGGTAAATAGAGAGTCTCATCCGACACCTAATACTACCCTTCCACAGCAAAATTCATACACAGAAAAAGGAGCATGCAACGAGTTTCACTACAACTATCCAATTAGCCTGCAGTATATTGCTACTTTCACAACTACAGGGAAATGTGGACCAACAACGAAGCCAGAATTAACAAATCAGAAGTCAAATAAACTGCCTAAAGTCTATTATGTGCATATGTATGAACCAAATATTGGATACCATTTGCCCTGTAGCAGTTGAAACAACAGGGGGTGAATTTCTGTATTGCAACCCATTCGCTTGGAATACGCCTGACTGCTCGAGTACCTGAAAACATAAAATTGTTTGCACATTAAATATGAAACTTGGAAAGCATGCTGCTGAAATAATAGAGTTGTATAACCTAAAAAAGGTTGTTGCTGTACAACGGAAAGTATAATAAATTATGGGTTGCCTCACTAAAATTATAATAAAACCGCTGTAATAAAAAGATCCACTGAATAAGCTGAAAAAAAAAATGCCAAAAGATCTCTATGGAACTTCCAAGAGATACATCATAAGACATTTCAAAGTCCCCGCTATGAAACCATACGTTCATGTTCTGCTTATAAGGACTGCTAGAAATGATAGGTTCACATTTGAAAACTTTTTCAATTTTTTAGGGCAGGAACATGTTCTCAAATCATTGATAGCCGTCTAGACCACCACAGTTACAGCCACACCTCTACCATAATCCAGGAGATAATCATTTAAAAATTGCACCTATATAAAATTGTTACCAAAAAAAAAAAGGTGCTTTTTGTTTTCTTTTCTTCCTTTCCATATTTCTTTTTTTGATTTATGAGTCAAACTATCGAATCTAACACCTCAAAATTCAATATTCAAACTGAATTACCACAGCTAATACTTTTTCTGATATATTATCAGTAGCGAGCACCGTACAATAAGTTACTGATCAATGAAGAGTCAGCGTGCCAACAAATTTTCAAATTCAAAACAAAATGGAAAATTAAGATTCTACCATTGTTCCCTCGGCGTCTTGTTCATTGGCAAGGTCTTGCAGAAACCAAGTGGCACTCCCCTGATCCGGTACATCAACCTTCAAGTCCAGCAGCTCAAATATCAAGCTCTCGTCGCGTGTTGGATCGACAAACACCTCCTAAAACATCACCACGTTCCATAAACAAGACAATCAAACGTAAAGCATCCTACATTCCCAAAAACACTGGAATTAATACATCTATAAGTCTTCATTAACTAACAAACCTGATGATCAGGAACTTGACGTATGTTACTCACATCCTAGAAGCAAAACAAATTCACTAATAACATAAATTTTCATGAAAAAATAGAAAGAAATTGTAACAACAAATTACAGCAAAAAGGTGGAAAAAAGAAAGAAAAACAACCTGGAAGCGAAAAGGGAAAGCATTGGTGATAGCTCCACCGAATAACGGGCGTTGAGTTAGATCTTCTGGCATTCTAATTAAATTTGAGCAAATTATTGGGAAAAAATGGTGAAAAATTGGCGGGATGGAGCGAGAAAGTTGTAGAAGAGTCGGGTGAGTGTGGAATATATACAGAGCGTAGCCTGCTTGAATTATACGCTACGCTTCGCGGCACGCAAGCACGAAAGCCAGAAGGAGAAGATGGAAGGGATTCGGCACTAAACACACTTTTTGACACTTTTGCCCTCAAATTGATTGTGTTGGACGTCCTCGCAATCTAATCTCCAGCCACCGTCTGTTATGCAAGGTTCTAAAAAGTACCAAGTATGAAAAAGTATTGAGGTTAAGTATTGAATTTAGACGTATTTAAGAGCATCAATGAGTGATAAAAATGCGACCAATAAGTGATAAAGTGTAAGGCACGGGAATTGTGAAACTCAATTTTCGAGTAAACACCCAGACGAGCTTTTTAGAACGCCTATGTTATATGATTGACTTATATGAATCTAATTTCGGTTGATTTTCTCAAACAATATTTTGGTACTTAAAGATACTCCACCTTATTGTTCATAAAATTAAGAATCGATATGTAGATTTATGGGACCGAATTTATTATTAAATTAAAGCCTTTAATTACAAATGTGGATTATCAATTTGCCAAAATGGTAAATTTCACATATCGTCTCTAATCTTTAGGGTTAGTATCAGTTAGGTTTCTGACTCTTTTTTCCCCTTTCAACGCGCTAGGTCCCAACCTTTCATTAATTCATATAGATGGTCCTTTTTAATGGCTTGCGTCAATTTTTATGTTAACTCATCGAATAAATTACCATTTTATCCGTTATTCTTGTAAATTTAAAAACAAAAAATTTAAAAATATAAAAAATAATGTAAATTTTTTCTTAAAAAAAAGGGAACTCTGCTTTTCACGGCCGGAAATAAGTGTTGTCATTTTTAGTAGTCAAAAGAAGGGGGTCTCCCCCTCCATTTTTTTCCAAAATTTATATTATTTTTTATATTTTTAAAGTTTTTGTTTTTAAATTTAAAAAATAAGGGACAAAATGGTAATTTAGTTAGAGAGTTAATGAAAAAATTAATGAAAATCAGAAAAAAGGATCATCTGTGTGAATTAATGAAAGATTGTAGACTCAGCGAGTTTAAAAAAAGGTTGAGAACTTGACTGATATTAACTCTATGATACTAATGATATGAGAAATTAACCCTTCGCCAAAATTATCATATTCAGTAATCAGTACTCTAGAGTCACATAATTTTTTTCGGGTATTTCAAAACAGCAGAATCTTTTTTCATTTTCTCTTACGGATTATATAGTATTCCATGAAATAATGTTGTACAAGTGATAAGAATTTCTTGGTTCCAATTTCTTGTGAATTCTTTCTATTTGCCAAAAAAGGAAAGTTACTCAAGACCCGCATAAATTGAATGAGGATACAGCAGGGGACAAAATATGAAGTTTGAGAGTAAAAAGAATCCATTTGAACGTGAAATCCGCAAGTTTTCACAAATTTAAAACTAGTTTCATATTGTTTTTCTATGAAACTAAATAGGACTCTATAATATAGAGTAAATTACTAATCATAAATAGTCAAGCTAGAAATTCACATGTGGTTTTATGAAATCAGATGTGATTTCATACATATGACTGCTTGTAATTGGTAATCACCCTTCTTATAGAACTTTATTTGACATTATAGAAAATGGGCTAATTATGCAGAGTAAGCGCAAGGAAATGGAAGCTATTAAAACATACATCTGCAAAAGACTTATTAACCTTGTCTATAGACTGGACGAGGTCATGTCAGGTTAGTTAGTCTTTTTTCTTTTTCTTTTCCCTTTTTTTTGTTTGGGATGAAAATCGAACTTACATGGAGGGGACATATGAACCTCACCTTCAAGTCACACAGAAGTACATATTTCCTATTGCTCTAAATGCAATATCACAAAAATGAATGCAAATAATTTACTACCTCGTCTTTACAAATCAACTGAATAAAAGAATTGAAGGAAAAATAATTATTCTGCAATGTGTAATCTAATATAAGAAATAGACAAGCTTTCCGTGTGAAGAATCCCAAGTAGCTTCCATGGTATAGTCTGATTGGTAATGCATACATCTCCGTTGCCGGCAAGTTCCTGTCCTCTGTTGGCCATAAAATCCTCTGCGATGTTTACTTCTCGTCATATTGGAGCTTCCATTGTCCCTTCTCCTTGTGCTGAATCAAATGAAAAGCTGTTTTAGAATCCTTTTCAACAATGATCATGGAATATCCCCTACTAATACGAACTCTTAGTCCTTCAAGAACAACTTGGATCTCTGCTTCAGTAATGGAGATAGGCTGCATTTTCTCCGTCATCCCTTACCAGTGACCATTTCCCCAATGACTGACTCCCCATGGCTTCTAACGCTCCCATCAGTATTGAGTTTCGGACAGCCTTTGATAGGTTTTTCCTATTGCACTAAGATTAAGATAGCCTGCTGATTTGTTTTTCTTCCTTGTAACCCGAATACAAGTGGCCACATTACAGTGTTCTTCCACATTATTTGTTGTTTGTTAGTCTTTTTCTTCCACTAGGTCGCTTAACATATCCGGGGTTTGCGAACTAGGTCCAATACAAGCATACTAATCTTCAATAGGACGGTGGATTGTTGAAGTGATGTGGAGGAGAGACAGAGAGAGAATATGGTTATTTTAAGTAAATAGAAATAGAAAGTGGTGTAGGAAAAAAAGAGAGAAAAATGAAAAAGAGGAGAGAGATGAAGATAAATTCAAAAATAATGATAAAATATGAGTAAAAAATGTGGAGGTGGGGGTGTATTTGTGGACCTTGCACTAGACTCGAAGGAGGAAAAGTAAGAAAAAATAGTGTAAATGAGAGAAAGTGATTTAAAAGAAAATGAAAATAGATAGAATTACGGGACCCATTTTTTTTTTTTTCTCTCTCTCTCTCTCTCTCTCTCAAAATGGACCTAGTCTATAAGAACAAGCATTGAAGATACTCTAAGTGGAAGAATTAAGAAAGTTCATGTCAAGTCAAAGATAGCAGTAATCACACATAAAGCTCAATACTGGTTCCGGCTGTCCGAGAACAAAACTAAAAAAGGAATGTAGGGCAAGTAATAGTAGGATCAATCCGGCTAAAGAAATAGGAGCCTTATCTATTGCCTTAGTAAATTTGATAGTAGGATAATAATTTAATTGAAGACCGATCTTGAAGTGGGCGTTTGATCATTTTCATTATTAGTTTAGTAAAATCTCTTCGTAATGCCTCTAGTCACTATTATCAATAAACATGGTGGCCTAATTTCTTAGGAACCAACATTAAAAGATAACTGGAACTCACAAATGGTGTTTGATGGACTGTACAGAGTTGTAAAGTCACGACAATATACAAATATCTCACAACTTCCATTAAGTCATATCTAATCAGCTATCAAACAGATTTATGTAAACAAGAAACAAGTACAAGCAAAAAAAGTTGGAACTGAAGTAGACATTACAAGAAAATGCTAGCCAATTGGCTATTCCAACAAATCTTACACTACTCAGAGCCTTGATTTTCCCTTCCATTTCTTTTTCTTCATGGATGGAGCTTGGAGTCGTTCCAGTGTGGCTAAGACCTCATCCATTCATGGTCTCGTTTTTGTATAATGGCTTAAGCATTGCATAGCAAGCTTCTTTTCATGGGTATCGACCTTCCAATTTAATGACAATTACTCGATCCACTCTTCTCTCACCAAACGAATAAGGCTTGCCCAATCCACCAGATATCCTCCAAGATCAGTTCTGGATATATGAAACACTCAATATCCAGACATTCCAGTAAAACAACCCAAAGCCGTATACATCACATTTCTCTATCAGATAACTTGTTGCTCAACCACAAAAGATTCCAATGTTGGATATTTCAGAAGTAAATTCCTGTATTAGAATGCTAAATGCCACTCTTTTTTAACTGCATAAGAGTTAAGAAGAAGTATATTTCAGCCTGAAGGACCTGTAGCAACATACCCTAGTGTAGTATAGCCCATTGTACCTAGAACGCGAGTGGAACATGAGTCCTATCACAACTTGGCCCATCTTTAGCAATACCAAAGTCAGACAACTTGGGATTAAACTCCTATCTGCAATAGAATAAGGATATTGCTTAGCTACGAAAACGAAAACCTTGGCTGAAAACCAACACAAAACAAAATTTAAGGAACAAAACCTCATCACGAAGTGTGTTAGAAGACTTAAAACTTCGATATATAACTTGATTTTCATCATGCAAGAAAGCAAGGACTCTAGCAGCCCCAACTGCCACCTTGATTCTCGGCCCAAGATAGACATAGATGTCCTCCTGTGAGAGAAAATCATTCCAAATTGAAGTTCCAGGAGAACAAAGATCTTATTGATCACATATAACCTTGTAGATTTAATTGATAATACATTGTTCATGGTATGGGCAGGTCTATAGAGATACAACAATCACTGTAGTTCCTAAAGGACGAGCAGATCTCTCTCTCTTTTGGGAGTGATGAAAGGAATTTTTAAGGAGCCACAATCAATGATTCATCAGCAAAGCACATCACCCAGTCAAATAATGGCTTCCTATGAGAATATAGTAAAAGAGATGAGCATTGGAGAAATACGGAAATGATTGAGATTCTGATTGAAACAAATTAAACATACATTTCTTTGTAACCAAAGTTAGTCATAAAGAACTTACACCTAATCACATAAGAAACAATACAAGAAATGGCATAATACTGATATGTTCAATTCTTAATTGAGATGCTGCTCCATAAAGAATTACACAACTAGTACGTAATACATGAGAAAGATTAAGGCTGTTGTGATGTAGTTAGAAATATTAAGTAGTCATGCCATCTCATGATCGAGAAGTTATGTTGGTGAAACCTACTTCCAAACGAGTGATTGTTCAAGCTTCCTCTTGGCATGAACTCATAAACCAAAAGCAGGCTGTCATCCTCATTATGGTGTGCAAGATGCTCAATCAGGTTTGGATGATGAAGTCAGGATTGGTAATTCACTTCTGTCTGCAAGTATTGATTGGTTACCGAAAGATATATATACTATCAAAATTTTATGCATAATTATGTTATAAGACATGCAATTAATATAACTTCATAGAACCTGCCAATCATTCTCTTCACCCTTGGGCACTTGTGTGTTTCCGCTTCTTTATAGCAACAGCCATTCCAGAACCCTGCTTTGAAGCAGTAAAAGTGTCGTAGTAAATCCATCCCTTGTAAACTTTACCAAATCCTCCTTCTCCTAAAATTCTGTCAGTTCAAAAGTTTCCAGCTGCATTCTTTAATTCTTTGACCGCAGTGGGCTTAGGATTAGCATAAGGCAAGCAGAGTACTCCACCTAAAAGCCAGATAGTAGAACTTCCTCCCATCTAAAAGCCCAATAGTAATTCATTTGTAAGGTTAATATCTATCCTTGGGGTACATGAATGGTCGCCTCAATCCCTTCTTTACCCATTTCCCCTTGCTTGCCATCTCCAGCCCAAAACTCTATTTTCCTCTCCTCTATCCTCTAAAATAGACAATCTCTATTTCTTTTAATCTTCTCCAACCTATAATCTCCAAATTTTATCCAAATATCTATATTTCCTATTTAACTCAATTTACAACTATTTAACATATTTTACAAATTGAAAAATTAAATATCAAACATAATTAAATGAACAATTGAGTCATTAATCGAGTAATTAACTCAACAAACGAGATAACCCAAATTATATGAGGTTATAAAAAATTGGCGACAAATAAAATATAAAAACCAAAATGAGCGAAAAATATAATAACTATGAACACTGAAAAAAAAAAAAAAGGTTTGGACTAGCTTGCAATTTACGGAATGACATTCCCATAAATTGCAAGAATATCTAAAATGCACCTCCATTCCAACCGTGAACTGTAGCCATCTCAAACATGGAGATGGCAAATGAAGGTGAGTTGAAGATGCACCACCTCAAAATTTTTGCGAACAAATTATATTCTTTACATGCCCATTTTTATTGTGAAGAAATTACACTTGTTAAATATAAAATGGAAAATAGGGAAAATGTGAAAAATGAGGGGGGAAAAACACACCACGAGAAAGTAGAATACATGCAATTTGGAACATTGGTAAAATCACGTTAAAGGCAACCGTTAATCATATATAGATTCAATTCCACATTCCAATAGTCATGTAAGTTAAATAAACACGCCTGATCAATGAAGCTCATATGTACCCAATCAATGGAGTACTTAAGCAACTATGGGAGGGCCAATGCACGGGTTGAAAGGCAGGAACAGCAACCGAGCAGGGAAGGAGAAGTAGTGGCTGCATGGGTAAGAGCGAATGGGTGTCAGAACGGGAGTGTTTTAGTCACTGATGCAACAGTAAGAGATGGAGCACCTGGAATTGAAGAGGTGGTTATGAGTGGAAAATAGGTAGTGATGGCTTTTTCGGCCATCTTGGAAGGAAGTAGGAAACCAGCCGAGCTAGGAGCATTGACACCAATTTATAGGCATATTTTTTCCTTATTATAGAACTTAAAATTGCAACACCTGTAGATATGTTGCGTGTGGTCTTAACACAGTGGCACATCACTTAGCCAACATGGCTTTGAGCAACAGGTACATGAAAGTGTGGACCGATTGCATACCTTTGTTTTTAGCTCATTTCGTCGTCGAATTGCCTTAATACATTGAATCACTTGTTTACTAAAAAGAAAAAATAAACACATCTGAAGTAGTATGCATGGGGTGTGCAATCAGTGTGGATGAAATATGTCAAACCTGAAATAATTGTTATATAATTGAGTTCATAACAACAGAACAGCGAGCAAGCAAAATGAGTATTTGAGGAACAATTCGCTTCTTCAAAAACATACCTGAAGTAGTATGCATAGGGTGTGAAATTAGTTGACGAAATATATCAAACCTGAAATAATTGTTATATAATTGAGTGTATGACAACAGAACAGCGAGCAAGCAAAATGAGTATTCGAGGAACAATTCGTTTCTTCAAAAACAACTGGGACAAACTACTCAAGATTCTCAAGATGCAAAGGATGATGAAAAAGATCTGGATATCAATGAATACATAAGATTTGATGCTATGATTTCGACTTCCATGGGATATCTAGTTCTTCTCTTCTGCTGCAACTCCAGATGCAGTAGTGGTATTTGACAGGAGCATGATGAATATGTTAAAACGTGTGGCTCAATTGAGGAATCCAGATGTAGTGGTGGTGTTTGACGAGAGCCGGATGAATATGTTAAAATGAGCTGCTCAATTGAAGAATTCATTATAGGAAATTTATGAAACATTAATGAAGGAATGCACGAAATCGTTTTCGTGAACCTTTGAGGATTGAGGATTGATCTGAGCAAGATGCAAGCTAAATTGCTTGCATGCTTAAGATTCTACAATGGTATTCTGTCACACTTTTTTGATGTCATACTTTTTTTTATGATGATTTAGCTAATTGATTTGACATTTTGCTTGAATATACGCTAAGTTTGTCATAATTGAAGAATGTTTTGTGAGTTCAAACCTCTGGTCAGATATGATTTACTTTTGAATCATCTTATACGCTTTCAACTAACCCGCGGTTTGACCGATCTTATGTAATCGTGCGGCCTAGGCCACCATCCGGTTCATCGGGTTTTCGAGCTAACTGGCCAGTCCTGGTCTGGCCTGGTTTTAAAACTATGCAAAGGACAATTCGCTTCTGCATGAACTACTGGGATGATTTACTGGAGTTGCTAAAGAAGATCTTGGATATTAGCCAGAAGGATCAGGAAAACACCGGTTGTATTTGATGAGACCTTGATGAATATGAACAAGCGCGCAGCTCAACTCTGAAATTTTCCATAATGATGATGAGACCTTGAATCGAGATATAAAAATTGGCCCATAATATATGTTCAAACTTTAGTTTATTTTTCATTAATACATTAGCTTATAGGAACGGATTTTTTTAATATATGAATTCTATATGAGAAAATATTATACTAAAACAAATTAAACAATTGAAATGAAAATAAGTGTGAGAGAATTTTAAAAGTCGGTAATGAATCTTGTAATATAGTGTTTCTATTTAGAGGTATTGAAGGCTTTTATAATCCACACTTTTTCTTAAGTGGATGATTTTTATGAACTTTATAAAATATTAAATAACATTTATGGATTTCGTATGACTTCTCAAAACTACTATAGATGTCCATTCAAGATTTTCTAATTTTTTTTGAACTATTTTACACTTTTATTATTTTAAAGAATATTATATGTGACTGTAATATGTGTTGACAGCCTCTTAAATTACTAAATCAATTACAACTGAAAAAAAAAATTCATATTTTCTTTGTCAATAAAACTAATTTTATAAAATTGAAACTTAGATAAATAACTTGAAAAAAAAAAAAACCTTCAAATGAAAGTAACGGTAATAATAGTGGTTAGGGTTTGAAACTTGACATTTTATAAAAAGAATTAAACCACATGAATTGTCCAATTGTCCTTTCCAGAATATATATCTGCATACCAGCTTGCGAGCAGAGCATTTTTGGCGGACAAGTTGATCCAAAGAGCAGCACCCCACCTTAATCAGTGACCATTTTCATGAGGCACGTACTTCATTCTTGGAGTTGCAATCTCAAACTACTGAGAAATTGGCTTGGACAAATTGTGTCAAACGGAAAATATTAAGAACTAACAACTTAGGACTGTTCTTAGTTGTTAGAACAACTACGATTATTAATTTGATGTTAATTTATCCATATTTCGCTAAATCTATAGTTCACTTCAACGTATCCTTGGGGGCTGGGATTTGTCTTTGACATTTCTAACTTACATATTGTGTACACGCCATTTGGAAGAATTTACAATGCCGGTCTCTTATAATATTTTAATGAAATTGTTGAGTATATATGGCTTTTAATAATGTGCCATACAATTTTGATGCTTTGAAAGAATGACCATAACAATAAATAATCGTCTCAGTATGCATACATTTGAGAAATAATCCTGTTTTGCATGGCTCTCATATACATCCAACCCCCTCCCTAAAATGTTAATTAATCCATAAATTATTTTGAGAGTCCGAATTCAATTATGTGTGATAAACCAAGCTTTGACTCTGAAAATTAAATTATTTGTATCAGTAATCAACCAAAACTTTGCAGATGGAACTGAATTATTTGTCCCTAGTTATTTCATCATCCAAGCCTCATGAAACTTACTGCATACTGCAACAAGGGTGAGAACCTGCTTTTGGGATACACCACTTGTTTGGAAGTAAGTTTCACTGATATAACTTCACATTCAACTTGTACTTGTTTCTTAATTATTTACATAACATATTTGATACGCTGAATCAGATATAACTTAGGGGAAGTTGTGAGAATTTGTCCATTATCACGTGAATCTATTTACTTTGTATAGTCTATTAGACAGTACCCTTTTTTAAGTCCCAATTATCCTTTTATCTTGGTTCGTAACTCATAACTAATTTGCCATGTTTATACTGATATAGGGGCTCAAGGTATTACAAATAAATTTTACTAAAAATTAACTAATAAGACTATAAACGTGACACACACACTTGCAATGCTTGCTTAAAATCAAGTGGGGTTTTACCCCTTTTAACGGGGTTTATATTACCCCTCTTAAAGGGGATTAACATCGGGGAGAGACGGTTGGTTAAGTACGCCCGCCCCCGGCCCCGGGGGACCTTAATTAGGAGAGAGAGGTCTTTATTTTAGACCGATAATCATTAGTTCGTTAAACATTTTTTATTAAATTAATTTTCTAAAAAAGTATTAAAACTAATTATATTATTATTGTAAAGTAAAAATTTTATAATAACTGGTCAAGTTCACGAGAAAAATATTTCAAGGCAAGTATTTTTTACTATTTGTTTTCATTTTTAAATTATGTTGGTTATAAGTTTAACAGCAATAGTAATACGTATTATTTTCTAAGCTAAAAATAGCACATAAATTTCAAGATTAGAGATGTCACTTTCTTTTTATTTTCCTGAATTGTAATTTCTCTTGTGCAAATTTAAAAGTTACCAGTTATTTTCACCATGCACAAGTTATTTGACATGATAAAATGGCATTTTTTGTATGAGACGATAGATACCTTTATGAATACAGGAATATATAGAAACATGAAGCAAATGACATATAATATAGATACTATGTTATTTAGAAATAAATAAAAAATCAATCATTTAACCATATACTTAAATATTAGCGGATTTTTTTTTTGTATTATAAATTATTTTTCCAACTCAAAATGAATATAGCTGGCACGTACCTAGCGTGGTAATAGGCCAAAAAGTCTTTCTTGGATCTCAATACAGAAAAATCTTATAGGTCTATCTTTATCCCATTTTTCACTTGAATTGGTGTGGAGAAAAAATAGGGCAAAAAATCCCGATTAATTGTGTTTGTTCCCCTTAAAGGATCGTTTCATTTTTCTAAAGTTTGTTTATTATTTAATTTAACCCACGTCCCACATATGCAGCCACTAATTAATCATCATGGGCACCATTAACTACAAAACCCAACAAATTACTCCCTCTCCTAATCTCTCTTTGTCACAATCCCCCTAATTTCTAATCTTTTCAAAGATAATTTATATTAATTAACGAAATCTATAGCGGAAGCCTCAATACAAATAACATGATAGAACATACAAAACGAACAAATTATTTTTGTCTTATAGAGTTTAACATTCTGTAAAGTTAATTACTTAAACTAGCAAGTTGTTAAATTTTAAATACAAATAACAGGTATAGCTCGTTGGTTACCAAAGCAAAGCCATTATCATTAGAAAGCTTTTTTTCTCGAAAAGTAAGTTTCTAGTCATTACAAAGACTACCTATTCATTTCATCATATATATTATAAGGCGTGAATATATATATATATATTATAAAATGGTGGATATACTTATAAATACAAAATGTATTAAGTTCGTAATTGTCTTCATAGTAGCTCTAAAGATAAGCTTTCACTACATAAAAACTTTACTCCCGTTCGCAAACATGTTCCAACTCATAACTTGCCTTACTTTTCAAATATTATATTTTCAATCATCTATAAAATTTTAGAAACATGGAGTGAGTACGAAACACTTAGTGAGCAACAAAACTCTTTAGTAACAAAACCTTTTGATTCACTTTTCATTTAAAAGATTTATTTTCAAGAAAACCATTGAATGACCAAAGCTTTTAAATGCACAAAAGGGCCCTATCACTAGTTAAACTATTACCCATAGCGCAAGATTCATATTATTCAATATCAATTCAATCATGGTCATGTACATTTAAGTGGATCTACATTCGAATCCCAGTTGACCTCTACCGGAATCCCAAACAAAGCAAATATCATACTAATCATCGCCCATCTCTATATTATTAGATGACTCCTAGTATGACAACAAAACAAAACAAAGCAAAGCAAATACAAAACGGGTAGAGTATCAACTGGTGGTTCAAATGTAATATATCAATCTTTTTTTTTCAATGTATCAAAATCTATGTTCATTTTATCGAAGACTTCAATTAAAATCAATGCTTATCTTGTCAAAACTTCATGAATGTAAAAAGGGAATCAAATCATTAGTTACTCACATTTTTTACTGGATTTTCCCAAATATTCTTTCAATGTTGACAAGTGCCGTCAACGCCTTCATTTTCCTTAATCAAAGTAGTATTTCAAGTCGAATTCCTTACATATATGAAGAAGGGTCTTTTGCAAGTGCAAAACTACGTCTTTGATATGTCTTAAGGGGTGTTCTTCTCCCTTTACTATTTTTGGACGAATTTCTATTTATGAAGAGCTTGAGATTTATCAAGGAGGGAGATAATTAGCCCTTTAGACGGGTCTAGATGTGGATAGGAAGAGAGAAAGGGAAGGGGGTTGGTTGGCTTGAGTTAGGAGATCTCTGAGTTCCACTAATCGGGATACTACATATGGCTTAATTGACACCATTTACTTCAATAGGTCGTGTGGTATATTCATTTATTGCCTAAACAGTTCTTATATTTTGTGTTGTCTTATAATTAAGTTATGATAATTTGATTCATGTTATTTGAGTCCTTTCACTTAACATGATTTGACAATTAGGTGATTAACTTCAAGTCATGCTAAGTAATAACCATACTTTTGTCTCATGGCTCACTTTAGTAACAATTCTTTGAATTCTTGTGGCATTTCAAGCGGTTATTCGATCATCGTCAAAATAACATTTACATTATCAATAGCAAACTCATGCGGTTATTCAATTATTATCAATACATTGTCAATAATCATATTCTAATTCCAATAACGATAATGCTGTTAATAATCATGTTTTAATTCATTTGCGTAACAATTAATAATTTAAATACGATCACATTGTCATATTTCAATTTTTTTGGTCATTCGCTTGAGTGGAAAACTGACAAATTTGCAAGTCGATACAATTATGTTGTTACATTCTATTTCTTGATGTTCAATTAAATCATAATCATATAAACTTGAAATTCAAATAACTCCATATCATTATCAAAATATGATCGTTTTGCTCAATTTTTTGTTAAATTTTTGCGGGATATTACACACACACTTTGATGTGAACCCCCTTGATAAAGATTAAGAAAATTTCACAAGAATGAAATCTCCCAAGAAAGCTAAAGATTGGTAGTATTTTATCTTGAACCCAATCAAAGACCAACCCAAGTAAAACTAAGAATAAGAATAAGACTCCTAACCCCCAAGAGTAATGGTAAGATAGCACCCAAGATATAGGATCAAAATCTCAAGAGAAATCAACCCTTAAAAGTTCAAAACATTCAATTGATTTCATTGAAATGGAAGGAACTTCATAACCTCCACAAGAGTTTTTATCATACAAGATTTAACCCTAGAGGCAAATGAAAAGGCCTATATATACGGGTAAGTGTCTTGGAGCCCAAAAATTACAATAAAATTGAGAAAGAAAATAAGAAAATGATCCAACAAAAAGCATAGAAATTTGTCACCCAGCCGGGCGGCAGCATGGGACACAATGTGCGGCCGCACAGTGTCTTCATCAGGGAATCAACAAGGCGAAGGCAGGCGCACCAAATTTGGAGGGCGGCCGCACTCATGTTTCTACACAAAAAATCCAAATCAAGGGCTACATCATGCAGCCACATGAGTGATTCCGTGCGGCCACGCAGAATTTCCAAAAAATTGTGATTTAGCCCCTGAACTTTCTGAGTTGCTCTTTTTACTCCCCAAGTTTAGTTTCTTGGGCACATTTGGTCCTAGTTTCAATCAAAATGACTTCCCTTGGCGTTAATGCTCCCAAATCAAATCCGATCTTCAATGCTTTCCCCATTTGGACTTGATTTATGAGATGTTATACTAACCCCGTTATTGACTCTCAAATCTCTTTGGCCATTGATCTCGTAGTGGGGCCCGCTGAAATACGAACTGAGCTTTGGCCACCTCGGATCTCATCACACACACTCTCTTCCCCCCCCCCATTACCAAGTCTCTCTCCCTTAATTAATATGTTAACCATCTTATAACCCCGTTAAAAGAGGTCAACAAAATCCCACTCCTTTAAATATGTCAATGTATTGGGAAGAAACTCCTCATTTTCTTGACTTGAATGATTCAATTAATGAATAAACTTCTAGTTCCAAAAATTAAAGTTGTTGCTATTGCGTGGAGTATATATTTGGAATTAAACAACGAAATGCTGAATTGTGGATAGAGTAATGTCAATCTGCAAGCCAAGACGTATATATTGTCAATCCAAACGGCAACGATAATTGATTGTTTCCTTTCAAAAAAAAGAAAAGAAAAGAAAAGAAAGATATCAAACCATGCACTTTATTCTTCACATATTAATATAGGATGATTATACTATAGAAGTTGTGCAACCTACCTAAAAAGAAACCATCTGATTCGAGGTCGAGGAATCTAGCTTTCGGAATCAGCAGAGTTCTTATTGGTCGTCCTGTCGGGACCAGCCATTTTGCTCACTGAAGCAGGAGTATTCGGGTCGTAAATTTTGGATGCTAAATACGTCATTGCAGTAACAACATCCCTCATCGGTGGTCGTGAGGTTGCTTCTACTTGCAAGCACATGGTGGCCACTGCAAGTGCCTGATAAAGCTCACGCAGCGGGTAATGGCCTTGTAACAAAGGATCGGCCATTTTCGGGAACTTCCCCCTCTCCATGAGAAGAGGCCTTGCCTGTTGAAAAATCATTCTTAAATATCTCTAACAAGCAGAAAACTCATTAAAAATGTTTACCTTGGAAAGATCACCACATACCCATGCAAGAAGGTTTTGCTTCCCACAGGGACGTGTGCTATCAATAGCCTTGCGACCTGTGATGAGTTCAAGGAGAACAATTCCAAAACTATAAACATTGGATTTTGAGAAAATCAGACCTTCGGGGGGACCATAATCACCACGTTGAAAACAGCGTGCATGACTAATAGGACGGATTATTTCCAGATGAGAGTCTGATAACTTCGGAAGATATCCTTCATCAAGTAAGATATTGGACGGTTTCAAGTCTAGATGTATGAGTGGAGGGTCAACTTTATCATGCAAGTATTCCAATCCTTCAGCTACACCAGCAGCAATCTTCATCCTTGTATTCCAGTCCAAAGGTTCTTTATCTGCTGGAAGATCTGCATGTACGTACATGTAGCTCTAGTGTCAACATATGAAAAGAAAACAGGAACTTGTAACTCTCTGGCAAATATTAAATGAAAAGATATTGAGAAGTAAAGGTACTTTTCAAGTACGATATCAATATACCAGCAAATAATATATCCTCATACCACAGAATCATACTAGATCATGCTTATAAACATACATTTACACAATATGCTAAAACATTATATAATCTTGAAATTCTAGTGTAAATTTTGGATGCGGCAGAACTAATTACCATGTAAATGGTCTTCCAGAGATCCCAATGGCATGTATTCATAAACTAGAAGTCGTTGATCCCCATCGGCACAATATCCTATCAAGTTGATAAGATTTGGATGATGTAAGAGGCTAAGCATCCGAACCTCAAACAAAAATTCTCTATTCCCTTGAACGCCATTCCTGTCAAGCTGTTTAACCGCAACAACCTGTATATAGCACCCACTAGAAATTAGGAAAGTGAAGATGCAACCTACTCTTTAAAAACTCCAAGAAAATAACATTTGTCAAATTAAAGAATTATGAAGATGCGTAACAGTTAATTCAAGAGTAAAATAGTACCTTTTATCACCCAACTTTCATCCATAAGTTTCCTGTTGGTCATTTTACGTGGAGGTGTCTGTATCTAAATTTCTAAAATCACTTTTTCTATTTAAATAATTTTGCATGTGGATTCATAATTTTTCCTTACTTTTTGACCACAAATTCTCCAACAGAGTCATTTCAGAAAATCACATTTCAAAAAATTAAACCACACACCACTTTGATTTTTATATTGATCTCTAACAGAAGTTATATTTTATTTAGATATTTCACCATCTTCATTTAATACAATTCAAGAAAATTCTTACTTGGACAACTATGTCTACTGTGGCAATATTATTCAGTTGAAGTGTAATTTTAGTACATCAACTCAGCTAAGTGTGTGCTTAGACTAATAAAATTGTGGTTTCAGAATGTGATTTTAGGAGGTGGAAATTGCAACATAGGGCTAAAATGCACGTAATTTTAAAATGGCAAGAAAAAAACACAACTTCAGCTGTGAGGACAACAGATTAATTCTTTTTCCCTGCTTTCCCCTGTTCCTTCCTTTCTTTTTTCTGAGCCAACAATAAACTTGTTACAAAATGCCACAGTATACCATCTTATCAACACAAGCATTAGGATTATATCATACAAAAGGAGCCCAACTTGATGATCTAACTGGGAAAATGCAATTTTAACAAAGAAAGTGACATTAAATTATCTGAAACTGGTTAATGATTAAAAATGCTTTACCACTTATTTCTTCCCTAATTCAGATATAAAACCAAACTAAGCCTTAAGGAATACATCCTGCTACTCCAAATGAGTTTTGGGATAATTTACCTGTCCTGTGCTTTCTAGCCGACCTTTATACATTCTTCCGAACCCACCTTCACCCAACAAATACTCTGGCGAAAAGTTCTTTGTAGCCACAGCAAGCTCACAAAACGTAAATGTTTGGGCAGCAGTCTTGGCACTCGGCTCTTCTGGAATTGCTGAGCAAATGCAAAAGGGTGAGACGATAGAATAAATTACAAAAAATAAAAATTAGACAACAGAAGAGGTAGAAGAAAAATACAGTTGTCAACAAATGTATTCTCACATTCAAACACATCCCTAACACACCTACGACCACTCCTCGTAGAACTACACAGAATCCAAGCTGGCTAATACAAGTTGGAAAAGGGATTATGAATTCCTTTGCATAATTAACAGTCCGTTTGGTTCATGTTATAACAGAAATCTATTCTAATCCTACCACATCAAATCTCAACTTTTCACTTTTCAACAAAATTTAACCAATCAAATTAAGCCACATGTCACAAAAATTCAAATTTCAAAATATAGTACAATAGAATCCAATTATAAACACACCAAACAGACTCTAAATCACTCAAAATTCCAAAAATTAGCAGCAGAAATTAAGCAAGGTTATCAAACTAGATTCTATTCTGAAGAGAGAAAAATAAGGCAGCGGATTGGCTTGCTAACATAGGAAATGAAGCTCAAGGCTGCTTGTTTTGTCAGAAAAGACCACTGAAGGAGAGATACCTGGTAATCTGAAAACTAAGCAACAGTAACTTCCTTATGTTAGGCAGACTAAAGTAGAGGGGAATTTTGCATGAATTGTACATGTATAAAGCCGTATAAGCTTACATCTTCATAGCCTGCATTGGTTTTTATATGGTTCATGTAATTTAACTTGGAGGAAAGGCTCATAACGTGATTACATCTCCCTCCTTTTCTTGTAATATCATTTTTGAGCAACGAATTGTATCTTGGGCTTGGACTTTTGAGTCGAGATACTTCCTCCACCGCCCCCACGCAAACTGTGACATCCCAATTTTGCTTTTTACTTAGGTTCTATGTGATAGAGTGGAACATGGGACCTAATTGAATACAAACAAAAGATTAAGGGTAAAAATGAAATATTCAAAAAAAATGAGAAAATTGAAATGAAGAAATCACCGCACTCTCTAGAAAATTCTAGTGGGAATTGGCCCATTTACTCTTATGTGTGGGTGTATATGAATATAAAAAACAAAGAAACAAAATCAAAAGCAAAATAAAGCAAAGAAAGTAAAGGAGGGAGGCAGCTGTTGCGTGGTTCTTCGGTGGAAAGAAAAAAAAAACAAGGAAAGGAGAAGAACTGGAAGGAGCTTGGGACAAGAAAGAGAAGAACACAAGTATTCAATCAAGCAAGTGTTCTTTGTTTCTAAGCTTTAATTTATATAAGCTTAAGATTTAGTTTTTATTTAAGGTTTATGAAATTTCTTGTAAAATTAATACTAAAACCATGACATAAATTGTTTTATATAAGCAAAGAAATAGAAATTCTAGTTTAGACATGAAACACACTAAAAACTTGGTGTGTGTGTGTGTATTCATTTAGTGTAGGAAATTTTGCTTAAAATGATAAGAATTATTGTGATGTTTTATTGATAATTAAGGATTCAGTATGAGGTACTATAATCCTTTGTAAAGCTATACTAAATCTATAATAAATACAAGGAAGAGACAATGTTACGTTAAATAGAAAATGTGGAAATTTTGTTTAAAGGCTAAAAGATGAAAAGTTAGTGTTTATGTTTGGTGAGAATTTAAAATTATAATATGCGATATTGTTATAATTTCTAAGATGGAGTAAAGTATAGAATAATTATATAAAAGGAAGCATTTGAGGTTAATATTGAATTCTAAGAAACTAAGCATGTAAGTGTGAATTTAATAAAAATACTTAAGGTTGGAGTTAGTATGTATGTTGTTTTCTGCCCTTCAACTTTAGAGGATCATAAATGATAAATGATAGTATATATTGAATTTTAACACGATACAAGAATGATTTTCTATGAGCTATCTATCATCCAAAATTGAAATGACACCATTTGGAGTCTGGTACGAGTTTTTATGCCATGTTTTGTGAGAGTGGTCAGTGCTAACTTGAGAACAGGATCTTTGGAGGTTGAAAATATTTTGGTATTCATAACGTAGTTTTCTTGAGCTCAACTCCGCATATGATGAACTTATATGGGTTTTCTACATTCTAGAAGAATTTCATAAACATACGACACCGTTCTTGATTTTTAAATAGTTTTGAATGGGTATTACTCAAACAGGGAAAACTTAACAATCCATGTTGAAGGTGTTGAACTAAGTCTTGATTAAATAAGTTGGTGCCATGATTTTATGGCATAATATCATGATAACTGAGGAATTTGGTGAAGTAATGAATGACTTACTAATTATTATTAGTAAATGTGGAAATTGTTAAAGACTAAGAAAGAATCAGTGTTTAAAAATGAAGAGTTATTTGTGATGGTTTTAGTGATAATTGAGAGATTATATGACCGTTAGTAAAGTTTAGTAAAAATCTCGAATAAATACATAGAAGAGACAACTTAATATTTACGAGAAAATATAGTAATTTTGTTAAAGACTAAGAATTAGTGTTTAAAGGTGAAGAGGAGTTGTTTTTTAGTAGGTATTTGATACTCTAATATGTGATACTATTACCATTTGTTAGATGATGTTAAGTTAGAATAATTATAAGAAAGGGACAAACATATATTTATTTGAGAAATGAATAAATCTTGAGGCCTTTAAATGAAAATGATGAAAAAAGTCTTGAGAATTTAATTTAATAAGGAATTTTTCTCTAAAGGAAATTTCATATTTATGAATCTTAATTTAAGTAGAGAATTATAATTGGTAAAATATGTTATAAAGAAAAACAAATGAGAGATCGGAAGAGCGTCGTAGTAAAGAAAATTGAGTTATGTGTGATTTGTGAAATAGAAAAAATTTATTAGATGTGAATTAGAAAGATGTTTAAGTAGAATTTTTATAATTGTACATGCGATGTCAAAGGCTAAAAGGGAAATGAACCACGAAAGGAGCTATATTGCTAATTAGCAGTGAGTGGAGATCATCCTCTTCTATCTTTCTTATAAATGAATGTTGAATTATACTTGAATTCAAACAGACTTGAAATGTTTTAGGGAGATAATGTATTTCGTAAGAACTTAAAATGTTTTATAATGATGTATTTTTATAAAATGATGCTTCATACTTTTCGGAGAAAGGTTTTGTGTGAAATATGATTTATGATTCATGAAAACCCCCTAAATTTGTATTTAATATTATGAATATGCCGCGTACAGACGAAAAGGCCTATATAGCTCAAACTAACCAAATGATATGCCGCATACGGGCGAAGGGGCCTATGGCTCAAGCTGACCAAATGAAAGCCGCTCACGCGAAGGGGTCTATGTGCTAGCTATGACTCAAGCCGGTGGTTGTGCCGCTTAGAACAAAAGGGTTATAAAGTACCTATGACTCAAACTGATATCCAAGCGCGTATGACTTGATATTATGATTGTGAGATATAGGATACTCTTTAAGGAAAATTCTAATCTTGAAATGAAAGGATTTTTATGATGTTTTCTAGTGAATTTCATGATGATTATTAAATAAACGGTGTTCATGATATTTTCTTGTGAATTTTATGATGGTTATGAAGTAAAATGATATTCATGATATTTTCTAACATGTGATGATTCTATAAATTTTGTTATTATGCTGAATTTACGTTTAAAGTTATGGAATTCCTAAACGCACTTGAATGTTTTATTTGAAATATTGGATAAGTTATGTTTCGACCTTTGAAAGCATGCTTAAATATAAAATTTCACTCATTGGGCTTATTAGCTCACATGTTCTCCAAATGATTTTCTTTTCAAGTAGCGATTAGAGTTTAGGCGACACATCAGTATCGAACATGCTATTTTCAAAGATTGAACTATTATGTAATGAAATTAATTTGCTATAAGATTTGCTACTCTTATGATTTATAAGGTTAACATGTATAAAGCTATTAGTATATAGTTGAAAATTAGGTGCATCGTATTTGGTTTAGTATATTACTTGATCTATAAGATGGTGTTGCTTATAATGAAAAATTATTAGTTTGTAGGCTGTTTATGTGTTGGTATTGAGAATGAATACATGTTGATTTTATTAATAAAATAAGAGAGATGCTGTCGAAATTTTTCTAAGATCATTAGTATGTACAAGAGTCTTGACGGTAAATTTTAACTTTTAATTATAATTTATCGTCAACGCACATCATATTTTTAGTAAGTTAGAGATGTTAAGAGTAGTGCGGGTCACAACCCCACCCCGCAAAAAAGAAGATATTGAAGGATCACTGTAGCAGAAATCAATCAAGCCATTTTTTAAAAAACAGTACATCTCAATCCCCTTGGAGACAGAAAGTTCCGGACTCTTTACATCCATGGTCCACCCCTCAAATAAGGAAATTATTTCTCAAGCAGAAATGAAGTGCCAGTAATCAGTAGTTCCATAAATCCAAGAAAAGATCAGCCAAAAAGGCAAAAGAGACAGATTACCTTCTAAGACCTCAGAGTTGTCTGGGAAATGATCATGATCAGGAGAAGTGAAACTGAATCTAGAACTTGAAGAAGTAGAACTGAAGCTGGGGGCATGAGCAAGTTCCCGAAACTCTTCCCTATTACTCATCTAAACAGGCGGACGGAGGATCAAAAAAAGCTCTATGAATGTTAACAATTGTCTTCAACTTCATTCATTCATCAGCTATTGTCTTGGGGCCGGCCAGCTGTGTCAAGTTGTCAACCACTGAGAGGAGATAATTATAAATAGGAAAATTTATACAGATTATCTGAAAAGTAAAGGTTGTTTTTAAGATTCCTGTGTGATTGTGAAAATGATTTTTGTCAACGTTAATTTCTCCAGATTCATTTCCAATCAAACCTTTATCAATTAAAAAATATTACATATAAATTTATAACTTTTAATTTTTAATCGGAAGAGCACACCTTCCAAAAATGTATTCTCACAAAACCAACAAAGTATTTGGTTAGAGGGTGAATTATAATCTAAATTATAATCTGTTACGTGACAATTATGTTATTTTTATAAGAAATAAATAAATAATTATCGCTTAATTTTTACTTTTTAATTTTTTAAAAGAAATAAAATTAATGAAATAATATCGTGTAACATATTATAATATGAAAGGTCTAACTTAACACCTTGCAATTCTTCAAAATTAATTTCCACACCAACCGTTGAGGATGATCAGTTTGACCAGCTTGTTATCATCCTAATAATAAGAAGATTTTCGGTTAGCATCAAAATTCCCATCCCTCTTCAGCTTCACATATCTTCTTTCTTGTCCACCTCTTCACACAGATCACCTCTACCGTTTTCGGACTACCCACCGGCCACCACCGCCCCCTCTTCTTCCCTTTTCTCTTCCTTTCGGACCTGTAGTACAGCACAGTACGCATCTCCACGTGTTTCTTAACCGAGCACCGTCGACCGGTGGCACTGCACATTTACAGAACCACTCGCAGCGGCGCTACAGACCAGAGGCTGCAGATCTACAGCCCCGGTGGCCGGTTCTGGCGTTTGCTTGAAATTTGTTGTGGTCTTGCTTGCAAAATGTGGTCTTGGCGGTTCCTCTGCGGCGGTGAAGAAAAGAACTTCTGGTGCTGTTGAACAATTTTTGCGAAATAAGATCGTAAATGGTTGGTTACTGGCTGTTCCACAGCTTGTTTTGGCTTTGTGAACTATTGCTAAAGGAAAAATCTAAATTGACAAAAAGAGGTATAAAAAAATGACAAAATTGATAAATGATAATGCGATAAGTGCGGAAAATTGATGTGATATATTGTAAAATAAAACTCTATTATATGTTAATTTTGTTAAATTTTTTTATATATAATTTTATTTATATAGCACAACTCATTGTTAATACTTTGTCGGATTAGATCCTTCTCCCATTAAATAAATAAATAAACAAAATAAAATTAAGTCATTGAACTTTGTGGGACTGCGGATTGCATCAAGCCATCAACTCTAGTTTGGTATTTCGACTTTTCTACATGCCCAGCGTTAATTATATCACATCTCTACTATATTAAAAGAGTCAACTAGAATTTCACTGTTTATTATACCGTTTCATGAACAGTGCTACTGTTTTTACTAATTTGCCCTTAGGTCATCAAAATGCTACTGTTCTTGTTGTTTCCTTATCAGCCTTCTCTCTCTCCCCCCTCTCTTTATGTTGTTGCTTTATTTCCCTTCATCATCTGTTCATAATAATTCTGATCGGTTTGATGAAAATTTTCTCTTCGTTATTCTCTGTTTTTTCCTTTCTCGATTAGTAGAAATTGTCCTCTGGTTGCTTGACTTAATTCGAACTATGCTACAACAATCTAAATTTTGACCAAAATCACTTTAATGGTGTCAGGAGCTGTATAATATGTTGTTGTGTTGGTTTTTGGTTATGATTTTGGTAATTTCTGACAAGATCTAAAGCTATCAGTGCACAAGTTGAGTCATCGGAGGTTG
>CAVNYN010236649.1:0-20220 GCA_963692815.1 Nyctanthes arbor-tristis
AAGCCTTGTTTGGAGAGATAAAAGAGAGCTTTTGAAGGTCTTTTGTGAGTTTTCAAAACCATGCACAATTTATGGACGAATTTTTCCTTCTTGTTTTCAAAAGGTTTTTGAGTTCAACCAATACAAAGACTCCCACTTGTCCCATAGCAATGAATAAAATTGGAGGGATAGGAATGCTTCTTAGTAAATCAAGGTGCCAAGTGTGGGTTGTGGATTCAATTCATGTGGGAAAAGCTTATTGGATCCAAGTGTATGAGATCTTTCCCTTTAGCTCTTAGTAACCCCTTTACCTATTAAACTCGATAATTAAGTCCTTGTATTTCCGACTATACTAGTGAGACATCATATCTTTACCTTAAGCATCCTTTCCATCTCAAAATTTACTACCCGATTAAACTTAACCGTTCTTGTAACAAATTTCTGTAACCGATAGGGTAATTGACATACATTCGAGTAATCGTCAACTAAACAAAAATGTCTTCAAATTCTTATAAAATGTCTCGACTAGTCATCAAATTATAAGATTTATTCATCGATTACTTATAGTTAAATATCAAAACCAATTATTATTTCTAAGATATCACTATTAAAAATAGAGGAATTTCACGGGATGTTAAAATAGAGGAATTTCACGGGATGTTACAATCTACCCCCTTAAAAGAATTTCATCCTCGAAATTTAAAATTACCTGTAAATACTTCGGGATACTGTTTTCGCATCTCATCTTCTCGTTCCCACGTTTCCTCTTCCAAGATTTCACTTTTCCACAGTACGCGAACGAGGGGTACTTCTTTATTACGCAATCTTTTTGTCTCCCGCATCAAGATTTTCACGGGTCGTTCTTCCAAGGTTAAGTCAGGTTGTATGTCAGAAGGTGTTTCTGACAGAACATGAGAAGGATCCGGCATATATTTTCTTAATGTTGAGATATGAAACACCGGATGAATCCGACTCATTCTTTCGGGCAATTTCAATTCATAGGCCACTTCTCCAATTCTTCTTGTTATTTCAAATGGCCCAATGTACTGAGGAGTCAATTTGCCTCTTTTTCCGAAGCGGAAAAATTGCTTTATTGGAGATATTTTAACAAATACTTGATCTCCAATCTTAAATTCCAATGGCCGTCATCTTTGATCCGTGTAACTTTTCTGACAGTCTTGTGCGGCTTTTAACTTTTCTTTTATCGTATCCACGACTTTGATCATCTTTTCCATCATTTCTGAATTGATTATTTTCCTTTCTCCAACTTCATTCCAATACAATGGTGATCTGTATTTTCTTCCATATAATACTTCATATGGTGCCATTTGAATTGAGGAATGGTAACATTGTTGTATGAAATCTCCGCTAATGGTAAATAATGATCCCATTTTTGTGGAAATTCTAAAGCACATGCTCGAAGCATGTCTTCAAGAGTTTGGATGGTTCGCTTGGATTGACCATCAGTTTGGGGATGGAAAGCCGTACTAAAATTTAATCGTGTCCCCAAGGTTTGATGAACTTCTTTCCAAAATCGCGATAGAAATCGCGGGTCTCGATCTGAAGTAATGAAAACTGGAATACCATGTAATCTTACAATTTCCCGGGTATACAACTCGGCCAGTTGTTCCATTTTGAATGTCATTTTAATGGGTAAGAAGTGTGCCGACTTTGTTAGACGGTCAATGATTACCCATATAGCATCATATCCTTTGATGACTTTTGGTAATCCACTAACAAAGTCCATTGTTATTTTCTCCCATTTCCACTCGGGAATCTCTAATGGTTGTAATGTTCCTACTGGTTGTTGATGTTCTCCTTTGACCTATTGACATGTGAGGCATTTAGCGACAAACTCCGCAATATGTCGCTTTATGTTGGGCCACCAATATAATTTCTTTATATCAAGATAGATTTTTGTGGAACCCAGATGTAGAGTGTATGGCGTGCTATGCACCTCTTCCAAAACACATTCCCGTATTTTTCCTGTTTCTGGTACATACACTCTATCTTTATATCTCAATAGCCCTTGGCTTGATATATTATAAGGGGGTTCTTTTCCATTCTTCAAATTGTCCCGTATCTTCTCAGCAAAGGAGTAAGTCTCTCGCCCTTCTTTAATATGCTCCATTAAGGTTGGTTTTACAATCATAGCTCTCAGCTTTGCACCCCCATTTGGCAAGATTTCTAACTCGAATTTTTTAATTTCCAGCTGCAACTCCTTAGGTTTCTTTCCATCTGTGATGGCTTTCCGACTTAAAGCATCGGCTACCACATTTGCTTTTCCGGGGTGGTAATTGATTTTACAATCATTGTCTTTTACTAATTCAAGCCATCGTCGTTGCCGCATGTTCAGTTCTTTCTGGGTAAAGAAATACTTCAAACTTTTATGATCCGTATAAATTTCGCACTTTGCTCCATAAAGATAATGTCGCCAAACCTTTAAGGTAAACACTATAGCAGCTAATTCTAAGTCGTGAGTGGGGTAGTTCTTTTCATAAGGTTTTAATTGTCTAGATGCATAAGCCACAACTTTGTCATTTTGCATTAACACGCATCTGAGTCCGTACTTGGATGCATCGCTGTAAATACTAAACTTACCACTTTTCTCAGGAATGGTAAGAATAGGAGCCATGGTTAGCAGCTTTTTTAACTCTTTGAAGCTCCTTTCACATTCCTCATTCCACCTGAACTGTACATTTTTCTTAGTTAACCGTGTAAGAGAAACTGTAATTTTTGAAAAATCTTTGATAAATCTCTGGTAGTACCCAGCCAATCTTAAGAAACTTCGTATTTCAGTAGGAGTTCTAGGTTGAGACCAATTTATTACAACTTTCACTTTGCTTGGGTCAACTAAAATCCCTTTCTAATTCACAACATGACCAAGGAAATTCACTTTCTCGGTCCAAAATTCACATTTTGAGAATTTTGCGTACAATTGTTTTTCTCTCAAAGATTGTAAAACCAAATGTAAGTGCTTGATGTGGTCTTCTCGAGACTTTGAATAAATCAAGATATCATCAATAAACACGATCACAAATTCATCCAGATACTCCTTGAATACTCGATTCATAAGATCCATAAAAGCCGCAGGAGCATTTGTTAAGCCAAAAGGCATGACCAAAAATTCAAAATGTCCATATCTTGTGCTAAAGGTGGATTTGTGAATATCCTCTTCCTTTATTTTTAATTGATAGTACCCCGATCGTAAATCAATTTTTGAAAAGATTACTGACCCTTTAAGTTGATCTCATAAATCATCGATGCGTGGGAGAGGGTACTTGTTCTTTATTGTAACCTTATTTGACCCTCGATAATCGATACACATCCTCATAGATCCATCTTTTTTCTTTACAAATAGAACGGGTGCAGCCCAATGGGATGTGCTTGGTCGAATGAAGCCTTTACTGAGCAGTTCATCTAATTGAGTTCGAAGCTCCTTTAATTTAGTTGGTGACATACGATACGAAGCTTTGGAGATTGGTTCCGTACCATGATATATCTCAATACCGAATTTGACCTCACGGTCAGGGGACAATCCGGGTAATTCATCAGGAAATACTTCCAAATATTCTTGAACTATAGGCAAAGATGAAGGTAAGACGGAATTTTCAGCCTTAATTTGATGTAAGCTAATTCAAAATCCCAAATGACCTTGTTTCAGGAGTCTATGTGCTTGGAGGGCTGAGATTATTGTTCGGGTGCTTTTCAAAGGCTTGGAAAACAATATGGGGTTCTTTTCTGACAATTTCAATATTCGGGCTCGACAATCAATAGTCACACCATGTTTGGATAACCAATCTATTCCCAAGATTATATCGAAATCTATGAGGTTAAAGAGAATTAAATCTGTCGGGCATATATCCTCTCCTATTAGAATTGTTGCATTAGGTATCCAATCCTTTGCCGTATAAGTCACTCCGGAGGGCAATTTAACATTCATTTTTAATGACATTGGAAATATTGCAAAATTTGCATCTTGAGTAACTTTGTAAGAAATGAATGAACGTGTAGCGCCGGAGTCAAATAGAGCATATACAGGTCTACCATAAATATGGATCGTACCTGTGATGACGTCATTGCTAGTAGTGGAGTCATGCTGGATTATGGCAAAAACCCTTCCTGTAGGGTTGTTGGGCAATCTCTAACCATGTGCCTTTCTTTGCCGCATCCATAGCAAAGACCCAATTCTTTTCGACAAGGACCCGGATGTATTTTGTTACAGGTTGGGCACCGTGGTACATTGTTCCTCATTGACTCTCCTTGGGTATTTGGTTTCTTATTGTTGGTTTAGCCCTTTGCATTTCCATAGGGCCTTTTATTTCCCTTGTTTCCATTTTTTCCTGAAAAACTCCATTTTTGATTACTACTTGAGCCTTGGGAATAACGGGCCCAATTCTCTCTCGCCCGGAAAATTTTTGACTCTGCCTCTTCCGCAAGTAAGGCTCGGTCCATAATAGTAGCAAAACTCAATCCTTGAATTCCCGACATTATTACGTCTCTAGCCAATTCGAGCTTCAACCCCTCAATAAATCGGTTTATCTTTAATTCTGTTGTGCCCAACATAGAGGTGTCAAATAGAGATAATTCCTCAAATTTCTGAGCGTATTCCGACACCGTCATTTGATTTTGCTTAAGATGGATGAACTCATTCAATTTCTGATTTCTGGCAGTAGTAGAGAAGTATTTAGTATGGAATTTCTCACGGAACTCCTCCCAAGTCATTGCTTCACTTTCTCCCATAGTCACTAAAGTATCCCACCAGTATCCGGCACTACCTCTCAACATAAAGGTAGCGCAATTTACTTTTTCAGAATCGGGAACATGAGTATAGGTGAACATCCTTTCAACCGTCCGTATCCAATTTTCTGCTTCTATTGGATCCTTTGCTTCCTCAAAAATAGGGGGTTTGAGGCGACGGAATCGTTCTGTTGAATTATTTTTATCATCCTTGTTTTGGGATGACTCCCCGTTAGAATTTTGTCAGAGTAATTGATCAATTTGACGGGCTTGTTAACTCACAAGCTGAGTCAAACGTTCTACAGTTTGATTGGTGCTTTCTTCTTGAGACATGTTTCTATGCCTGATCACGAATTTAGAAGGTTGGGTTAAAATCTAATACTGTAGATTATTTAACAATTTACCCCTTAATCGGCCATATCGGTCATTTATAACCATATAATACCAATAAATTTCCAAATTTATCAAAATGAGACATTTAATCAACTAATAACGACACGTATAAAATAATGACTAAAGTATGTATACGCTTTATTATAAAATTAACAATTTAAACTTATATATAATTTACCAATTCAATTCATAAATCAAATTTGAGATATTAAAAGTTAATTGTCATTTAAAATAGCTATTCATGGCTCTTTCAATAAGAAACAATCATATAAAAATATATCAAAACGTATTTTACACATTGGTGGGTCCCGTCATATGCTCAATAACTTAAAATGTCAAAAAGTTATTATATCAAATCTAAGGAAAAATATTAAAGACTCCATTTGACTTAAGGTAATATATACTGAAAAAAATCTTTCTATTAAAAGGGGTCAATTTGGTATAAAAAGTCGAGTTCAAGGTTCAAAAGTCGTAAAATTATTGTTTTGGACCGATCTGCATGAAAATAGAAAGGTTGGGGACCTCAGTGCAAAATTTCGGAAAAGGCTATTTTTACATTATGCGGGCGCATAGAACAATTTCCTGGGGCCGCATAGAACAAATGGATTTCCAGCAAAAATTTTTCTGTTGGCCACGGGTAGGCCGCGGAATGCATTCCGCGGGCAGCAGCGGGCAACCCTGGAAAGACCAAATTTCATACTTTTTTGTTCCCTTGTCATTTTCATGTAATTATTTTGATTCCAAAGCATAATCTAGTATGAATAGAGCTCATTTAGTATCATTTGAGGTTGTTCTAACACTTGAAACCAAACTAAAAATCACCATTCACCTTACCTTTTGACAAACCTATCACAATCCAATGTTTAACATTTTGTTTCCATTTCTTGTATGCCTTCTCTAAGACTTTGTAAAATCATTTACTTAATGTACCTCCCAACTTAATACCTTCACTTTAACACCCAAAGAGGAGCTAACTAATAACGAAAATACCATAAAGCCAACAATGAGTATAAGCTTTTCTTTGAAAAGCTATACTAAGATACATATAATTCTTCCTAAATGATTACTTACTTGCAAGCCAACCGGATGATTGTCTCACACAAGCAAGATATGCATGTAATCGCCCCTTGGAACGATGCTTTGATACCATTCTTTTCAAACCCCTCAATAAATATAGCATGGGTTGAAGTTATGTTACTGAATCAATTTGTCGGAAACGTTATAAATTTCTTGTTACAACTCTTGTCAAAATCGAGGGGCACGACTTGTCAATCAACTCTCTTTTATTCCTTAGGTGAAGTAGTGTTGTTTGTCGTCTTTAACTAGTTTAAAGTTGTAGTATTTGTATAAAGAACATAACACACGATAAATAAAAGTCACTTTATATATAACCGAACACAAGCTTGGGAAACCCTTACATGTGAAAATAGGATTCCCAATCTTGTATTAAAACTTCCCCTAAAAGCCAAGTTTTATTTAGTTATATTGGTCCATACACATACTTAATTAAACAAGAAACATTGGCATATCCCTCATAATCTTGTCATGGTGCAAAATATTAAGGGAAAAGGCACAAAATATCTCAAACTCATATGAGGTTTCCAAATACATTACAAACATGGGATCATCCTCATAATACGCCCAAAGATCTATCTCTATCACATGCATAACTTGACTCGCGTCTTGTGACAACCTCCATTCTTCAGCCTTTCTCTCAACGATCTTTCGGTGGATCATCTATAAAAGAGTAATCACATACAAGGTGAGTATAAAATACCCCATGAGTAATACATTATTTCGGTTTACCAAAAGTATATAGAAATCATTTCATACTACAATCTTAAGAACATTAAGATGCACAAACCATTTTGAATACATTAAAGGGCCCCAAATACTAGAAGTTCCTACTACCCATGGCACATCGTTGTCTTTCAAATACCAATATAGTAATGGCAAAACAATAGATTCACAACAATTTCCGGTTTGCTTTTACCGGATTTCCAAACTTTCAATCATAACAATTAACATGGATCAAATCAAAGCAAACAATACAAAATGGGTAAAGGGACTCTAGCACTTCTTATGCAAGAAATCATTTTAAGAATAACCAAAACACATACCTTTTCTTGAAACTTATGCATGCAAATAAACCAACGTAATGGACTACTTACCTTGTTTGCTTAGCCCTTTGAAGTTGAGACTTGATAATGAATGGGAAAACACCATCAAATCCTTAGTATATCTAAGCAAAATAGCCTTTAGAATGTGGGTACTATATGTATATGAACTAAGCCTTGTTTGGAGAGATAAAAGAGAGCTTTTGAAGGTCTTTTGTGAGTTTTCAAAACCATGCACAATTTGTGGACGAATTTTTCCTTCTTGTTTTCTAAAGGTTTTTGAGTTCCCCCAATACAAAGACTGCCACTTGTCCCATAGCAATGAGTAAAATTGGAGGGATAGGAATGCTTCTTAGTAACTCAAGGTGCCAAGTGGATTGTGGATTCAATTCATGTGGGAAAAGCTTATTGGATCCAAGTGTATGAGATCTTTCCCTTTAGCTCTTAGTAACCCCTTTACCTATTAAACTCGATAATTAAGTCCTTGTATTTCCAACTATACTAGTGAGACATCATATCTTTACCTTAAGCATCCTTTCCATCTCAAAATTTACTACCCGATTAAACTTAACCGTTCTTGTAACAAATTTCTGTAACCGATGGGGTAATTGATATACATTTGAGTAATCGTCAACTAAACAAAAATATATTCAAACTCTTATAAAATGTCTCGACTAGTCATCCAATTATAAGATTTATTCATCGATTACTTATAGTTAAATATCAAAACCAATTATTATTTCGAAGATATCACTATTAAAAATAGAGGAATTTCACGGGATGTTACAAAAACATCATAAATACAAAAAGGGAATCAAAGCATTAGTTACTCACATCAAATATTCCTCGAATAATCTCAAGTGGAAAAGTGTCATTAAAACCTTGATTTTTCTCAATTAAAATTACTTCTCCAGTTAGGATCTAACTATATATGGTTAGGAGCCTTTTCCAAGTACAAGGATGATATTTTTGTGGGTTTTAAGGGTTGATTACCATCTCACTATAGAGATCGACGAATTTGAGAGCTTCGGGAGGCCAAAGAGAGGTTGGTTGGGTGTTTTGGGAGTTTGAGGACCCATATGCCCTTTTATAATAGTTCAGATTAAGTTGTTTTTAATAAAATTTGAGTTCTACCAATCAAATCGAGACACGCGGCGCGACGTGGCACCGAACACTTCTCGACAAATTGCTCGGGAAGTCCTTATACTTTGGGTTATCTTATGATTAAGTTATAATGTTTTGTTACTTGTGTCCTTTCACTTACTAGGGTTTTACAATTAGGTTATCAACTTCTAAAATATTAACTAATAACCACATTCTTTACCTCTATACTTCCTTGAGTCATATTTCTTTGAATGCTAGTGACATTTCAAATAGTTATTCGATCATTGTCAAAATAACGTTTACATTATCAATAGCAAACTCATGTGGTTATACAATTATTATCAATAATCATATTCTAATTCTAATTCATTGTCTAAGTATCAATCATGTTTTCAATAATTATATTCTAATTCTTGACATTTAGGTGCACAACATCCTTGCAATACTTCAAATACGATTATGTTGTCATGTTTCAATTTTTGTCATTCAACTGAGTGTCAGCTCTCACTTTTGCAATTCGATACAATTATATTACCACATTTTTTTCTTGGTATTCGTTTGAGTGACAAGTCTTGTAAGTTTACCATTGATGCAATTCAATTCAATCACTTTCTCATGATTCTATAACCTTTCAATTGATGCAAATGCAAATGACTCTTTCATCATTATCAAAATGATGATTATATTGTATAATTTGTTTATGAGATTTTGCGGGATGTTACAAATACCTTTTACAAGACCTGGTAAAAATCTTCCTGTTTAGAAAAAAAATTACACCCCCATTAATCGTTAAACATAAAAGCAGAGATATATTTAATGAATCAAATACATAGAGAAAGAGGTCATAGGACACACCCCTGCTGCCCACATTACTTAAATTAGATCTTTTAGAACCTATTGTAATGGGTAGTAGTAAATCTTTTGCAATTAAAGAGCTAGGTTTGAGGTTTTTATGGAGTGTAATAAGGGAAAGAAGTAGTAACCATTTGTATCAATAAATGCGTATTAGAATTCAAAAGATCCTTTTTTTTTTGGGGAAGATCCCTGAAGAACTTCCAAAGAATGCTTCAAAAAAGTTGGGTAATGTTTACCACCAACACTAAGTTCAATTGCCGGGCATCACTGTGAAAAGAGAAAAATCCACAACGAACATAGAAGAAAGAACCAAAATTGAAAGAAAAGTCCAAGATCAAGGCAAGAAAAACAAATGCAAAGAAAAAAAGAAGAAGAAGAAGAAGAAGAAGAAGAAGAAACAAAGAAGCGAATTAGAAGGAATGCGTACTGGTGGAGCTATCCAGCCTGTTGCATTGCATTGGGAAATGAAAAGCTCAACTGGCATTTTTTCATAGCCATATTGCTGGGCTGACTCTATTTGATGCTTTACAAAAAAACACACAACTTTTCAAAAATAGCACAAATCTAATCCCATTTTTCGAAAATAGACTGAAATTTTTAGGAGAGAAAACTGAAGGATGGCCCACTGGCCACGCTTCTACTTTTAACATATAATAATAGATAAATTCTCATTACATTTTATTTTTCCAAATACTATACGTAAAAATGTTTACAACAAATATTTTTTAATACTTATAATAATATGTTGTTCGACTCATGTTATATCTATCATGTTCTATTATAGGCATGGGCGTTCAGGCTTCGGGTTCAGGTATTGGGTTGACCAAGTCTAGACCAAATATTTAGGTTTGGGTTTGGGTTCAGTCTTGAAATCAGCAAGCCGTTCAGGTTGGGTATCTATTCAGGCTGTTAACACTTTGAGTTTTATTTGGGTTTTTCTAGTATTTAGCTTATATTATATGAACACATAAACAGAAAAAAGAAACACTTAAATAAATGGGTAAGAAAAAAACAAAGTATATATAATACACTTAAATGAAAATAATAATTAATAGATACTAATTTAATGAAATTAACAATTAGATACTAGAATTTGACTATTTGACTTTGTTTATATTCTAATTTTATAATTTTATCATAAACTAGTAACATTGTTAAGTAATTAATTAAAAACAACTTGAATTATACAATCACATGACTATATATATATAGACTAGTAAACTCCTTATATATAAAAATAAATTCAAAAATCTTACACAGATATAGAGTTTTGTTTTTTCTGTGTGAAGAAGATAAGTGCAGTGAAGATGTGATTGTAAAATGAAGGACATGGTTTTGTGAATTGAGATAGAATTAATTAAAAATTTGAATTTAAAAATTTTGGGAGTTAAAAAAATGTTTGGGTTTTTTCGGGCTTTTCGGGATTTAACTCAAACCCAAAGCTCATTCAAACCTGCTGAGTACTCAAAACTTGAATATTTTTACTCACTACTCAATCGGGTTCAGGTATATTTGGGGTCAAATTCGGGTAACCTGTTCGGGCTCTGGTTTTTTGACCAGGCCTATCCTACTATTCGAGTTGCAATCTCTTATATTTTATGGTTAACTTTAATTATAGAAATGACAAATTTAAATTTGATAATATTTTCTATTTATCATTGAACATACGTTTTCGAATATATTGAATGATGATAATAGATTTTTCCAATTATTGAACACGCACGAGAGATTAGATGTAAGGATGTAGATTGTCTGTTTAACGATATTTAACTTCACGATTAGTAAATCCATTGATCTTATTGATTCAATTATTTATATTAATGTATAATTGTGTTTTTAGATTTTCTATAGAGGTGCAAATATTGTAGATTTGTTATGCGACTATCTAATGATATATTTTAATACTTTTTCTACCTGTGCAACGCATGGCGGTTTAACTAGTAAATAAAAAATTAATTTTTTACGGAACAAAGTGCTAAGTTAACAACAATTTTAACACTAGGTCAAAAAAGATTCCTTTAACATAACACTAACACCTTCATTGTAGCTATATTTTGTGGTTGTTAATTGACACATTTCTCTTAATGTTGATTTAACACCTCCATTGTGGATGCTCTTAAGTTGGCTAGAAAATATTGTATAATCAATACACATGAGTTTTTATGATAAATATAAAAGACTTTATTTGCTTACAAAATAATTTCTCACTCTAGTTGGGTGATCAGCACATTTGTGGAAAAAGAGAGCAAGTATCCTCATGCTCATAAAGCTGCTCCTTTGAAAGTCATCTTTAACTTAAAGACATGTAAAGAACTAGTTAATCCAAAAGCTCATCTAAATTTTGTTTAAATAAATTTCCAATATTATGGATTTTGCAACTGTAATGGTGATGGACAATGATAATACTGGAAGATTTCAAAATCATTGAATTATCTCCGTTGCTATTTTTGGTTTGGAGTACACCCAGGACACTCGAGACATAAATAATTAATTTTTACATCATAATTGAAATGTCATCTTTTCATAAAAAAATGTCTAGAGGTCTCAACTCTCAGGTGCTCTAGACATATTTTTTACCAAAAGATTCTCTTGTATGGGGTTTGTGCTACTTATTGTAGATTTCATTATGCTATACTTCAGTATGACTTATATTTATGGGGATTTGTATTATTAATATGCATATTGTAATTGTATTTTTCTTAAAAAAAGCATGCTTTTCTAGTCTAATTAATAACTAAATCTAATCTATTGAACACTCATGTGATTTAATGACATTATCTTAATGGTTTCCCAAACCCTATGTGAAAGGCTAAAATCTTATCCCTACAATCCCTTTTGTAATATTAAAAAAATAAATAAATAAAATCTATATCTATATATATCCTTAAAACAAAAGTAGCTATAGGCACTACTATTTTCCTGCCACTTTTTTGCGGTAGCTATAGGCACCATGTAACTGAGGTATCTGGTTTTTTCCCTTTTTAATTCTTTTCCCTTGGTTTTGTTTCCATAGTTACGCACTTGTAGCTCCCCAATCTCCCTTCATTATCCCCAATCTCCCTGATTACAGATATCTTCCTTATAGCTTTCAAGATGTTATAACAATCGTTTCCAATTTTTTTGAGTAATCAATTATTTTCCTTTTATTGTTGCTGATTTTTTTTTTATGTAATTTAGGATTATGTATTATTAGAATAGTCGGCTATAAATTTGCTCAGGAATATTTGGGTATGGATTGAATATTTTCTCAAAATTTGTTTGAAATATGTGGAATTTGAATTATATGTCGTCAGAGGTTTGATAGCATGAATATTTTTAGAATGAATATTTTCATTGATTTTGTTAGTAGATAATATTGCCGAAATTTTTTTCTTGATGCTTGAAATTACATGAAAGTATGTATTTCATTATGTGGATTGGATTATCTTTTGAGTTTTATTATCATTGGCTGGCTTTAACCATCCTATTACTTCAATTCATTCTATGTAAATTTTTATTGGGCAACAATGTTCCTATGATCTAATAGATATCAATCGTTTTGTATTGCTAGATGTTTGACTATATCTTATATTCCTATTTATTCTTTGAACAAAGATAATATACTGACTTGGAAGAGATCAAGACACACCACGGACAGAGCCTGACTCGATCTTTCTTTACCAGCGCCGTGGTATCGAATGAAGATTACTCAATCTATGCCCTTCTTTTTTGTGGGCCGATTTCATTTTGATTACATGATTTGTTGTCATAATTGTTTTGTTGACATTGGTGGCTGGACTTTCTCTTGGCGAGTGGAACTCTGTCCATTCAACATTCTTCATTTTTGTTTTCATTTCCTACACTAATATTTCCCAATTTCTCATATTGAATTCCAGCTTTGGCAGTGGACTAGAGCTAACGAATTTTCTTCTAACATTGGAAATGAAGAGGCTTTGAATTAGCACGAGTTTTCGCAAGAAATTTACAGCTTTAGGTCCACTTGAGAGGTTTTTATATCCAACATATCTTGCATCTTGTGCACTTTATTGTTTCCATTGTGAACACTCGATAATAGAAGTTCTATACCATTTTTTGTCTTACAAGCCTTCTTGGATATTGGTAGTGACATTAGTATTTGTGACCTAACTTCATCAGGCAATGTCAAAACACCATTTTAAGTAGAATCTTAAATTGTTGAAGGTGTAGTTCAAATGAATAAGCATTCTATTCACCTTGAAACTAATATTAAAAAATAATAATAATAAAATAAAAATAAAAAAACCTAACCGTGTCATATATTTTTATTTTACTTAAATAACAACCCAGGTCACAAACACAAAAGCATAACAAAACCAATTATATTTGAAATCCAAGAAACAAAATATCAATCTTATAGTAAGTGACACAAAAGTTTTATTGAATATACTTGTGGTCACAATTTTATCTTTCTTTACTATTTTCTTTTTCTTTTTCCTAATAGGGTTGGGGGTGGGGGTTCTGTGATGATGAAGAAATAACATTGTAGAAGAAAAGAGTTTCATAACCTTCACGCGTAATATCTCCTATTTCATCATATACACACAAAAAAGGGGTTGGCGTCCTGATCTATCATTTGTGTTTTATTTCGTCTCACACAACCATTCAATTGTTCTTAGTTCAATGACCTCAAGAATAATATCCAAAATCAATAATCTAGTGCACAAATTCCAGTATTGGTCATAGCAACAAATATTAGACTTCCAATTTGCTAATAAAACTAGAGACGACGAAAATAGTAGTATTAGAAAGACAGGCAACAAATGGTTTAGGTCAAGAAATTGAATGGAAAGAAAACAATTTATGTTGTCACCTTTTCAAGCAACATGAGGAATTAGAAATTTTGGTTCACAAATCAATACGCAATATCGACATTCTTTCTTCGTGCTCCATATATGACTAATACGTATGAGTATATGTATGTGAATTTATTTGTACACATATAAGAGGAAATTCCAAATGTGAGACAGATGAGGTATGGGAATTCATCTGGTATGATTAAGAGTTTGGTTATTTGCGCTCGCGCCCACACACACACACACACACACACACATATATATATATATCACCATATATATTACCATTTCTTTCTGTATATTAATTAATAAATAATTAATTAATTGGTATATATTACTAATAATATTTTTGTAATATATATATATATATATATATGAATTTCCTGATTTTTGCAATATCTCAATACTTACCTGATATAAGCAATATTGGATGCTAAAGTGTTGTATTTATTTAAAAACCCCTTTCCTTTTCTCTTCTTTTTTCAAGTTTTTTTTTTCTTTTCGCCAACCTTCTTTTTTCAAGTTTTAACAAGACGAATTACCATATATATATTTTTGGGTCTTGTCTAATTCTTTCCACTTCATAAAACATCAATACAAGGTGTAATTTTATTACTTAGCTTCCACAATTTCTATTTAAGAAAAAATTATTGATTATTTTTAATATATCTTTTTTCATTCAATTTAATTGCATATTGATAAGAAATTTTAATTTCAACTATACACACACAGATATACACTCACAATGTGAATTTTGATGACGAATCATAACATCAAAATATAATCACACTGACATAGAAAGCTGGATACGCAGCTAAGCCACTGTAATTCAGGCTAATATTAAATTTACACATGACATAACAATGTTTACTTTGTTTAAAAATAAACTAACAGTTAACATGCACTTGTCGTTCCACCCCCCAAGTTACAATTTCTGACTCCGCCACTCAGATATCCTCAGTAGTGATGTGGCATCAAAGGAAGAAAGTAATAAGATCATGATGATATCGATTGGATTGCTCTTGGGAGAGATTGGAGAGAGTGTCAAGGAGATGAAACTATGTCGTGATATTGTTGTGATAACTCCGGAATTTATTGCCATGAAGATGAACTAAGCCTTATAATTTACCCCTCTAACAAGATATGTACAATTAGCAGTTCCAAATGATGAAAATTGAAGATAACTTGTAGTTCATTGCTGATAGAGATTGTTGAAAAGTTGGACATGTTGGTGAAAGAAGTAGAGGGATTTGGAGAACTAGCAAATTTCCAAGCAAGTGTATCGGCTTAAGGTGATAGCCAATTTCTCCAATCTCACGTTCCTAAAGGGCAAAAGATACGGTTCAAATTCCTAGGGTTTGGGTTGTAAATATCATAGATATAGAAAGAAGTATATATATGGAGAAAACATGAGAATAAGACCATTTGCAGAAGAAAGGGAGTGGGTGGGTTGAAGAGATTATTGGCGAGTTTTTTCTTTTTGTATTTTGGAATTTGAATAAGGATTGATTTGCAGAAATTCAAAATCAAATGCTTTAGTTTGGTTATGGTTTGCTTATTGGCTTTGGAACTTAAAAAAAAAAAAAAAGCAATGCCCTAATCATTATTGGTTCTAATAACCATAACCGTTTGAAGAATTTGAAAAACCAAACCAAATCATGCCAAAATATATGTTAGGCTTGGTTTGTTTCTATTAGTTATGCGTACTTTGTCCAACCTTACTCACATGAAAAGCTACTCTTAAATAATGTATAGGGGAAAACTTGCCTCATGTATTAATGATGGTAACTATGAAATTCAAGTCAAAAGGATCAGAATAATGGAAAAGAACTATTATCTAATATATTAGATGATAGTTACAGTGAGGTCGAGCTTGAGGAGAGCTGATACATTTTTTTGACCCACACATGGCTTGTAAATCCATGAAAATCCATTAAAATCCAGTCATTCATGGAATCCACGGACAGTTTGAGGATGCCAAATTTGTATTTGTATTGGAATCCTTTAAACTCCAAACTGAAGACCTTAGATTGCTATTGGATTCCATAGAAATCCAAATTGAGGACAACTAGAAGGTTATGGAATTCCAAATTCAACGGTTGGGGACACCCGGCCCCTAATTAAACATGTTGGGTTCTCCGTTCTTGACGGAATTATGTGAAACTTGCAGTATATATTGAAGAAAAAAAAAAAAAGAACAACGTAAGGGATACAAAAGAATTGTTCAACTCATTTTGTGAAAACTGGAACTAAAGCTGATCCTAGCAAATTAAACCAAAGGGAATTAGAATTAAAGGCCCCATGGATACAAGGGATTACTACTGGGGTATGATTCATTGGCACTAATTCTTGCTGGCTTTTGAGAATTAAAATGGTTTGGAGTTTGAAGTGAATAATAATAATTGCGATAATAATTTGCATGTTCATCTCCATGACTATGATCATAAAGGTTGATATAATAAGTAGCAATGTTTCTTGGTGGGCTGGTATTGATTGAAGCCTCTAAAAGATCCTCCCAACCAACATTCTCATTCTCATCAACCCATTTTATGAGAGGCTCAACTTCCTTAACTTCTTTAATAAGCTGTTTACTGATAGTAGTGTCATCTTCTGTTAAACTTGGGGACGGGAAGGTGGACGCCAATGGCGATATGGTTGATAAAGAGGACTGATCAGTATGCTCCCACATGCCATCGAGGAAGGATTCAAGTGCCCGAATCTGTATCTGAGGAATTCCATCAATAAAGGGATATTCGTACGAGCCACATAATCCCATAGACTTGCACCAACCGTAGAATTCGCAGAGCTGATTGGCTTGAATTGCTGCCTTCTTGTAGATATTAAATGCAGCTACACAGCTCTTGTAAGGCAATTGGATTAGATTCTCCAAAACTTTGACAATCTCTGTTCTGTAAGCAGAGTAACATGTGAAGCTATCTCTTATTACATACTTCATTGCTGATTGGATAAGAAAGCTTGTAGCCGCCGCACCCCTCGGCCAGCACTGGATGGCTCCATCTATTAGGAGTTGAACCTGAGGCAAGATTTCCATCATTCTCCCCAACTCTTCCGTTGTTCTTTCTGGTTTGTCAATTTCTTGAGTGCTAGTCATTTGGGTAGGCACACAATTTAGGGCTTCATCAAGTAGATAAGCATATGAAGTTATGAAGGCATTATAGTCCTCAGTGGGAGACGATGAACAAGAGTCTCGAAAATGACAAGGGTAGAGAGACAAAAATCCATTGGCTGGAGCCCATAAGAGCTCTGCTCGAAAGGGGGTGTCATCTGATAGTGATCTGAGAAGCCGGTGGAGGAGAAGCAGACACTTGAGTGCTACACGCCATGACTGTCTTGTGAAATTTTCGAGCGAAACTTAGTGAAAATGTATGAGAAGAAGAGGGTGAGACACAGAATATTTGCAAGAGTTGAAGGACATATTTTTCTTCCAAGGGCAAATCATCAACAATTGTAAAATCGATATCGAAAAAACCTCCATTTGTTGCCATTTTAGCATAGCTAACTCTCGCGAGCTCTTTTGCGCAATTCAATATTCTTCTGATTCTCTTGTGCATTGCAAATGTATATATGTTTGATTTGGCAAACCATATCAGAGCCGGTGAGAAGTGGATGAGAATGCATCAAGCATAACAATTAAAATGATGGAAGAAGATTGATATATATATATATATATATATATTGTATTGAGGAACAATAGAAGACACATAAAGAATGACAAATATTAGATGTGCCTAGCTAGATGTAGCATTGTCTTTGTTTTTCTATCATAAATATTATTATTAGTATTGGTTATTGACGTATCTAGTCCCTAAGTATTGTCTCTTTTTACATATTGGTCCGAAAAAGTGAAAATTTCATTGATGTTGTTCGTCGTTTTAGATGGAAAACATTCAAAATGATAAACATGATAAAGATTTTTCATCCCACCGAATGAAATTGAATGCAGCACCAATTAAAATATCAAAAAAATATATAAAAGTTAAGTTGAAAATAAAGACTCCACCTATAACTTTTTATTTAATATTGTCGTATTTCTGCTACGTCGGCTTGAAAATTAAACTTGAAATTGTTTCCAATTGAAAATTGTAACGGAATGATGACAGTGTCAAAGAAAAGCTCAACAACTGGGTTCTCGTAATTTTAATTTTCATTTGTTACATTTTTTTCAGATTTTAAAATATAAGATTTTGAGACTTCAATACCAATTTGTTGACCTTTGAAACTCAAATAGAAAGGGGGACAACATTTAGGGACTAAACGCGCCATTACCCGATTATTATTTACTGGACAGCTTTTTCCTTTTCTGCCGAGTCAAGAGAACGATAATTACACCGTTCAAGGGGAAAAAAAGAACGATAATTACAAGAAGAATTTCTTGTCAATAGTCACTAATCATCAAGATGCCCCAAACGCTTTGTTAGATCGATGGGGATTCTCCTTTAGTATTTTGTGCAATCGATAAAACCTATGAGCGAAAAGACATGTAACATGGGACAGCTCGTTTGTCAACAAGTTATGATTGGTTTTGGTTTAATCAATAATTACTTCTTTACTCATGTAGTATGGGTTGGTTTGTTAAGTCAATTTCATTAAAAATTACTTACGTCGTGCAAAATAAAATAGTCAACCTTCATTTTTTTGTTAGATTAAGAAAATTCAATTAGTTAATATATTATTGAAAAATTAAAATTTAAAATTATATTTCGTAATATGCCTTTTTTTTACTTTATATTTCACTTCAATTATTCTTTTTTATTTTACAATACACAATAAATATTCTTTGTCAAGACTATCACGTTCTGATATTCTTCGAATGAATACTGTTGGGAATTTAAGCAATTTCTCTAAACCCTTGTGATTAAAATAGACAATTAATATATCAAACAATAATATATGTGCGAAAACTTAAATAACACCAGGAATTATTTAACGTCGTAAAACCCTCCAATGAGAAGGGAAAATCGACGGGGCAAACCGACAACTCCACTATCACCAAATAATAATGGGAATACAACGTTTATCCTCTCAAGATTATTACCCTAAATCAAGAGGTAACCACACACTACCACAATCACGCAACACCATCAAGAACAATATTCTTAGTGCCACAAATAACTCATCTAACAATATAGATGGAACCCAATAATCAATAACAAGAAGAGACGAGGAAAAATATCACCTAACTCCGTTCCAAGAATTAACTTGGAGAAACCACCGCTTGAAGAAGACGAATACCAAATCGAATGTCGAAGAATCTCGTTCCAAGCAACCAAGAAAACTGACTGAATTTTCTTCAATTTCGTTTCGATTTCCGTGCGGTAATTAGGTGAAATTGTGTCTGCCTTTTTCCGTGTCTTTTCTTTCTCTTTTGCCGCGCCTCCTTTTTCCCTGTTTCCGTGTACCTATTTTTCTTGGGCAGCCACTCTCACGAAAACTATTTCACTGACTTTCTTTCAACATATATATATATATAACAAAACTAAATCCTAATAGGTCTAGGATTTCGTATCCCTCAAGACTTTTAATTTTATTCAGCCAAATTATATAATTCATCCTCCAACTTTTGTCTTGTATTAAAGTTGAGTAACATCATGGGCTGGACCCGCCCAACAATCTCCCCCTCCAGTCCATGAGGGAGGTATCCCACACTTCAAGTGTATCACTTGGAATGTATACCGGCGTGACCGGCACAGAACTCAAGCTTCTGCTTGGTAACCACTTTTGTCAACATATCAGCAATATTTTTGTCAGTGTGAATCTTTTCCAACTGTAGAAGCTTCTCATTAACTGCTTCACGAATCCAATGATACCTGACATCAATGTGTTTGATGCGAGAACGATACATAGAGTTCTTACTCAACTCAAGAGCACTCTGACTGTCACAATAAATAACGTACTCACTTTGCTTCAACTTGAGCTCCTCAAAAAACTTTTTCAACCATATCACCTCTTTTTCTGCTTCAGTGATAGCAACATACTCAACCTCTGTTGTAGACAAAGCTACGCATTTTTGCAACTTAGACTGCCAAGAAACAGCTCCCCCTGCAAAAGTAAACAAGTACCCAGATGTAGATTTCCTATTGTCAAGGTCACCTGCCATATCTGTATCTGTATACCCTGTCAAAGTTGGCTGAGCTCCCCCAAAACCCAAACACAAATCAGAAGTTCCTCTGAGATATCGCATAATCCATTTTACTGCTTCC